>MJUU01004079.1:37976-63165 GCA_002080025.1 Modiolus philippinarum
CTCTGTTTACGCGTGTGCCAAGATACATCATACTAAAATTTCATAATGATCCGTCCACTAGAAGCAAAGTTACGCTGTCCACAGGCGCCGACGACGCCAGCTCCATACCAATATACGACCGCAAAATTTTTGGGGTCGTATAAAAAGGTTAAACCCCAGTAAAAAGCGGTCTCTAAAAACACCGCAAAGGACCTCCTTTGTGCACAAATGAGCACAATGTAGCACAAAGGACCACAAAAAGATATTATTTCTGCACAAAGGACATGCAATTATATTCTTAGTAAGAGAATATTCATATTTTCACATAAAAAATACATTTTTAATATTATTTTTTATCATTTTACGGATAATTTCCGACATAAGTGGCCACTGAAGTTTTTGTATAAATTGAACGATACAATATATCAAATTATGTTAACTAAATGTATATTTCTAATTTTTAACTGAAAACTACATTTATACTGTTTTTTGCTTTGGGAGGTATTCTTGAATAATGTCATTTGTGTATAGGGTTCGATATTTTAATACCCGAAATAACGGCAACCGGTTTGTCGGAAATCATTAAAAAACTTATTGAACTATTCATTATAAACATTACATCTTTTATTGTCAAACTGAATATTATATAATCTTTCAATAAATAATAGCCTTAATTTCACATTTTGGAAAAAAAATATTTCAAATCAGATGTGGTATGTTCTGCCATATATATTCAGGTCTTTACCGGTTATGATTTTGGGTCGATTGACCATATGATAAATGTTATTAAAAACCTATTAAAAATAAAAATCCAAATAATTTTTTGGCAAAAATATAATTATTTGTATACAAAGAATATAGTTTTGTGTTCTTTGTGCTGATATGATACCCTTTTGTGGTCCTTTGTGCTTGTGCACAAAGGAGGTCCTTTGCGGTGTTTTTAGAAACCCAATAAAAAGGGAAATAAACATTGGTTTGTTTAAGAGACAAAATTATCAGAAGCTAACACGGAATTTAAATTCAAATCGTACAAACCAAAACAGAGATAATGTGAAAAATAAAAATATATGTTGCGAGACTGCCTATAATGTCATATAAATAACCTGATTTTATGAAAAATAATTTTATTTTCATTTCATCCAGGTCTCATACTAAAGCTTAAAAGTTAGATGTCAAGCTTAAAACATATACATGATAAACATAATTTATAGTAGCTTAATAGCTTAAAAGTAAAATGTGCTTAGCTTAAGGATGGTCACTCCTCATGTTTTTGAAAGTGTCTCTGACTTTCGGAATTCTCATATTTTATCCACCATGATGCATTAGAAAATTTTGCACACTGACCCCCGCTTTTCTCTTCAAAATATGTTTTATACATCTTGAATAAACTTTTGACAAAATTTGATGAAATTCTTGATATATCTTCATTGTATTTCAAAGTGCTTTGCCTTAGTTCAAAGAAAAATATAGTGAAGTTTGGTTTCCCGCCAAAATTTCAGGCACTTAAATCTCAAAAACGACACACACTGACCTATCAATATTTTTTGCTTAAAACGGTGTTTGATCAATGTTTTAAACAAACGTACTTATTTCAAAACCTTGATATTATGAACTTGAGGAGTGGCCTTGACTAACTGGGAGGTGTTTAACGTCCTTGACTACCTTTGTAGGTCTTGCACGGACGATGCCTTCCTTAAATATTTTATTATTGATATAAAAACACCAAGCTCACCTATTGTTTTCTACAACTGGGAGAAACGTGAATCAGAAAATTAGAAAGTGGGATAAAAGTGAACAAACTCTTTCATTTACTTGATCTGCAATACACAAAATGCTTTAATAAAATCTGACAAAGTACTGATCTTAGTAAATTTCGCATTAGTGCTCACACTCTTGCAGTTCAAATAGAATTGTCTATTGTCATAATTATTAAAACTTGTAATATTTAAATTATTATTACTATTTTTTTTTTGTTCTTCTTCTTATTTTTTTTATATTTATAAAAACATATTTATTCTCACCAAATTATATGATATATCGACATATTTATACATTGTAGGCCGAGTCCGTAATAGGCCGAGTTTGTAATAGGCCGAGTACGAAATGTTTAATGGGCCGAGTTCTCCAGCTACCGACATGAAGAGTATGGCCATCATTGTGTCCTGCTGATACAATCATACTAATTAATTGACATGAGATTAAAAGATCTTCATAGTGAAGTGAGTTGCATAATGCCAGATATCTATTTAAAAGGCTAATTATTTTCCCCAAATTAATAACACATTTTGAACAAAATATTACCAACATTTTCTTAAAAACTCTCCATTGAATGCCATGAAAATTCCATATCCTGTTTTTTCCCTTTAAAATTAGTCTGAAAATTATGGAATTTTATTTTTTACACAATTCTAATTATGTATATACTGTCATTTGTTTTGATCAATTTAAGGTAGTAGACCCGGGGTAACCCAAAAATTTTCCACACAGTCAATTTTCTTGAAATTTATAGTGTGAAACAATTATGCACTAATACTATTCTGGTAAAAGTTTTGAAAACTTTCACCGTAAGATTTTCAATTTATATTTCACAGAAACGCCCCTATCTTAGGAGTCTTAAATTATGTTCAGAAATCACCATGAAGCATATACTACTGCACTGTAGATGTATAAGAATTGGCATAAAAGGACTATGAACTGCCAAACTTCTTCATAGAAACTTGTAGACCAAAATATGAGAGAATAATGATCATAAACATGCATAAGGTCTTGATTTGCTGTAAAAAAGAAAATACATCGTCAAATATTGCTGAAAACACAGCTTCATTCAATTTCTTCTAGATGAAAATCCTAACATTCAATTTGCACCAAATCTTGGAAATCACAGGTCCTCCATGCATATGATTTATATCAAAATTTTATAAATATTAAACCTCCTGTTTTTTCACAAAGTTAGGAAACCTGTGTAAAATTAATATTCCTTAATAATGAACGTCAAGCAGAAAGAATTACCTCCCTTTCCAAAAATTTGACTTTCATTTATTTAATATTTTTAAGATGCCATTCAAAACCTAGATATTTTAATGTAGCTATATATAGGCAATTTGAATTACTGTATAAAAGGAGTGCAGTTTCTTGATAACATGAAAATTCTATTTCTATTTATCAATGTTTATGATAAATATTCTCAATCTTTTGATTTATTCATACCAATCAAAACTAGAAGTGGGAACAGTCGCTAAAGACAGCTAATCCCCCCGCCCGCTGTCAAGAAATAATAACCCTAATATAATCTAAATATGTATGAATGTCTACAGTACATCCACTGAACATTGAGTTCATTGATGTATAACATGTAGTATCTGAAATATAAACATTAATGGAAACTTTAACCCAAGTCAGTCAAGTGTAAAATGTAGGTCAAAGAGACTCGATTACCATCTAAAGCTGCCTCACTCTCCAAGATGCATCCACTGACTGAAGATAATTGATGTGACTTCTGTATTATCTCAGACATAACACTTAATGCAAACTTTAACCTGAGTCATTGAAGAATTAAATGAAGTCAGAGTAATGAAATTATCAACTGCAGCAGCATCACTCTCCAAGACGCATCCACTGACCAAAGATGATTGATGTGCCACATGACGTTTCTCAGATATGAACCTAAACACAAATTTTAAACGGAGTCATTGAAGCATAAAATGTAGGTCATAGTGAAACAATTATCATCTGAAGCAACATCACTCTCGAAGACACATCAACCGAACAAAGATTTACTTGATGTGCGACATATACATTGTTGTTTCTCAAATGAACGTTAACGCAAACTTTAACCGCGGTCATTGAAGAATAAAATGTAAGTCAAGTGACCTAATTATCATCTGATGCAGCATCACTCTCCAAGACGATGATTGATGTGCCACATGACGTTTCTCAGATATGAACCTAAACACAAATTTTAAACGGAGTCATTGAAGCATAAAATGTAGGTCATAGTGAACCAATTATCATCTGAAGCAACATCACTCTCGAAGACGCATCCACCGAACAAAGATAATTGATGTGCGACATATAGTTTCTCAAATATGAACCTTAACGTAAACTTTAAGTAGGTCATTGAAGCATAAAATGTAAGTAAAGTGACCTAATTATCATCTGAAGCAGCATCACTCTCCAAGGCGCATCCACTGACCAACGATGATTGATGTGTCACATGTAGTTTCTCAGATATGAACCTTAACGCAAACTTTAACCATAGTCATTGTAGAATAAAATGTAGGTCAGAGTGACCCAATTATCATCTCTCCAAGACTCATCATGATCCACTGACCAAAGATGATTGATGTGCCACATGTAGTTCCTCAGATATAAACCTTAACGCAAACTGTAACTGGAGTCACTGAAGCATAAAATGTAGGTCAGAGTGACCAAATTATCATTTGCAGCAGCATCACTCTACAGGACGCATCCACTGACCAAAGATAATTGATATGCCAAATGCAGTTTCTCAGATATGAACCTTGACACTAACTTTAAACCTTTCCTTCATGAGAAGGATTCTAAAAGGGCATTTTTGCAGAAGTAAATAGGACCCAATGTTTAGAAAGCTGAAGAATTATTGTCTTGCAAGTCAAAGTCTTGACACTTGGCACAGGTGGACACCTGTCAGTGGTCTTTGGAAAATATGTTCTAAAACCCTGGTACTGGTTGCCATGGAGACAGCAGGGGACCTCAAACTCGTAATCTTTTGTTATTTTTGCATTATCCATCTGATTTTTTTATCTGTAAAATGCATAGTAAACTTTAAAATTTTCATATTTTTTCTGCCAATTTACTTTTTTTAAATTTTGTGCAGAAAAAATTTATGCGGTTTAAAAAGTGTCAAAATTGCCGAATTTTATATACATGTACTTTTCAAAAAAAGCTAATTATATAGATATTGAAAATAAATTTAAAAAATTTATACCCTGCGAAAGTGTAAACATTCAAGAATTTCTATCAAAAGGAATTATCAAGATATATCAATTAACAATTTCATATGAGTGAATTGAAAATGACATTTTTATGACCCTTATTAATTAACGTGATTTCTTGCCAAGCAAATTTACCTTTTCAAGTCAGTAACGTCACAGCGAACCTTCCTGTAGCAAATTCTAATATGGGAACAATGGAAATCATGACAACTAGCTATATGAAAATCTCCAATAACATAATGAGCGACTTCACAATAGTCTTGATGCTGAAATTGATGAGTTTTGTGCACAAAAACGTCAGTAATTCTGAAGTAATGGCTGTCGTTACCGTGTACACTTTAGGTCCGCTCAGATCTTGAAATATCAAATTAGAATCGAAACCGCCGGTGGTTTGTAGTCGATTTACATATGGGTGTCCATTATTTACGTTTATTTTACCCCTCGCTCCGCTATGCTACGCTCTGGGTAATACGCTCCCAAAGGGAGCATCAATGGTAGGAATGTCAACATCTTGGACCCACTGCTAACTCTTCAACAACAGGGCAGCCGAAACGGAAAAGGAAAGTTGCGCAGTCATGTGTGTGCAGTTAACTATTTTGTAAACTCTTCAATATTTTACGCAATGTAGTTTTTCAATAATTAACATTTTTTTCCATTTTATTTTATAAATAGTTTCACTTTGGTGCACATTTAGAAAAAAATATTTACCTTACGATTTTTTTTCCAAACAACATCACACGAGGTTGCCTTGCATTTAATTGACAACGTATAGCAAAAGATGGCGACATGTTGCCACTACATCCAGAGCATTGCACAGGACTGTTATTTATTCATCGAACGTCCCCATACAATATTAAAAGCCATCCATGACCTTTACTCAATTTCTTTAAAAGTGAAAGTACCACAAAAGATTATGATGTCTTACCTTGGCTTTAAACGGTGCACTCACTTTTTTACCTACATAATGTGATCCTAACGTATATTTGACCGAATACTTTCACAAATAAAATGGCATCATGCTTAACAATATCACAATGCTCAAATAATCGAGAGAATTGTATTCGTCAAATGAAATCAACAACGTCTGCTATGCCGGAAATATACAAAGACCGACAACTACAGAAATCAAAGAACTTGTCGCATTCGCTTATAAAATTTGTGGGAGTCGCGAAAAATGAACAATTGTATTAGAAATAATCTTAAGTGGAACTTATAACATTTTTTTTAAATTAACAGAGCTAGTATAAATGTAATTGATTTTTAATGGTAGAGCATGCTTATCATGGGGGTGCATATAAAAAAGGTTACGGGCAGAATTTGGGAATAATTACATTAAATTAGAGGCTTACATGGAGCAATCCAGCATAACTAAATATGAACGTTGGTGGAGGCTGTTATTGATTGACGGTGTTTATGGGGGAGTGTGGACTCTCTATTACCAAACTTGTTCCGGACACAGTGGCGGATCAAGACTTCCTGCTAAAGGTGTGGGGTGGGGTGGGGGGGTGGGGGACCCATGATTTTTCAAAAAGGGAGGCCCGACCCATAATTTCCAAAGGGGGGTGGAACCCGATTTTCCTAATAACCATAGGAATTTTAAATATTTTCCAACCTAAAGGAGCCCGCGCCACTGGGACATGAATAATTTAGGAATTCCCCGGCACAAATCCAGTCTAAAGTAAAATTCTTAGAGTGATACTTCCTAAAATTACAGGACATATACAAATGTAGTTCTGTTGAAATAAATGAATAAAAATAATGATAGCCACTAGAATAACAAATAACAAAATACCGAAGTTAAATAGTAAATGAAGAAAGAAAAGGTTCATATATTTTACAGTATTGAAAAGAACTTGATTCATAATTTTTGAAATGACAAGTAAGGGCCACTCTAAATGAAATGTAAGAATTTATCTAGCCTTTTTTCGGGAGTGTTTCAGGTTGCACCTGTCTGATATTATATTAACGAGGGAAAATAATGGCCACCCATATTTAAATCTCAAACAAACCACCAGCGCCCATGAATTATTTCTTAAATAGATACATTTGATTGCGTTTGTGCCCCTCAAAAAACACACTGTAACTTCAAATTCAAAGGCAAAAGGAAGCAAAACTCAACAACCAAGCTGACAGTGACAGGGTCGGAGTGACTGTGAGTCTGTGACTGATGCATGATGATTAGTACCTTGAAACATTTCAATAATGTTCTGCAACAGAATCATCAATTCATATATGTTGTGCTGAGATGTAAGTTTAACAACTCGTAAATTATTCTGAGTTTACCTGTTTTCCTGTATTGAAGAATCCAGTTGGATTTTTTTCTTCTTTCAAAAAACAACAAAGGATAATCAGGGGGAACAATCGAACAATTTTTTTTCCTCAATGTAAATTATTAACTCGCGGTGTGACAGAAAAAACATCTTATCGCAAACGCTTTGATGATTAAGATGGAAGCTTAATTTTTTTTATAAGTTGTTTCCCTTTTCTACATTCATCGCATAATCGTAACTCTTCGGTCTTTTTGTTAGACGAAGAACGAGAAAGGCCGAGGATAAATATACGGACAAAGGTGACAGTCTTATTTCATCACCAAGTTGAAACTTTGACAGTTGTGTTTCATTATTGATAAAGAAAAGAGAATGGGAGTAAAAAGAGACGAAAAGGATGTATTCTTTTATGGATATATCGAGGACGATCTTGAGTACGTGTTTTAGGGATCAAACTCGAGAGGGGAGGGACTGACCGCAGGCACTTGTCTCTCAGAAAAAAATTCCCTTAAACCTTTGTCAGAAAAAAATTCCCCTATTCCCTTGTCAGAATTTTTTTTTCTGAGAGACAAGTACCTGTTAGACTGACATTTTTTATGAAACAAGTGCCAGTGCAGTGAGGGAACTCAATTTTTTTTCACACTCGCCATTTTTGGCGAGAGTAGTTTACTTACAGCTCGCCAAATTCCCTTTACACTCGCCAAATTTTGCAGTTTATCAAGTGGGTTAAACTTGGCAAAAGGTCCCATTTGGCTAAAAGGAGAATAATTATAGTAAAAATCATCCCACCCTTTTATCAGCTTAAATTTGTTAATATGAAATCAATTGGACGGTGTTCCAAAAAAATATGATCAAATTGTTCTCAGGAATGTCAATTATGCACAATATCTACTTTTAACAGCAAAAATTTCTGATTTAATCTCGGTTGCCTTTCACAGTTTCGCGGTTAAGTCAGTAGTTTCTAAATATTGACAAATTATTAACATCGAAATTCACGCTATAGGAGTTTCCGCGAATCCAATTAGTGATGTCACAAAATCTAATTTACATATGCAAATTAGAATTTTTGGTTGGCAAAGCCGAAGAATTATCACTATATAGCATTGGGATAGAATTTTTAATCTTTGATAACTTTTTTATTATATGCACGATTTTGGATCTGTAAAATGCATGTTAAACATTGAGCAGTCAGGGGTGTAACCTATTCAAGTTATCAAATGAAGTACTTTTGTGTAACTGAATTGAGTGATCATGTATTTTCAGCAATAACTTACTTAAGTTATCAAGTGTTAATTTCTTGAAAATGTCCAACTTAGATTTCAAATTTCTTTATGATAAAGATTTTTCTCAAACAAACAATAGTTTTTCCCATATGGTTTAGAATCTTAACTGTGTAATTACCTAACAATTATAAATGCTCAAAGAGAGGAAATACATGCGCCAACCCCCATAAAGATTGGACCCTTGGGAAATTAAATTTCAATTATCTTTGAAATGGTTCATCAAAATCAATTAGACAGGCCATCATTAGATTGAGGTCAATTTGAACTACTTAATACATGTGTAATAATAAACTTAACTGTGACCAATAAGTAGGAATTTCAACAAAACTGAATATAATGTAAAAAAGACTTCAATAACTGAATGAAGTTATCAGCAGAGTAATGTCCCTTGATTAACAAAACAGTAACTCATATAGGTTATTGCTTCATAACTGGTATAAGTTATTTATAGAAAGTCAGTAATTCATTGTAACTCATTTAAGTGATTTTGGTGATAACTTATTTAAGTTGCACCCCTGACTGTTGAGATATTCATATCTTTTCTACCGATTTACTTTTCAATAAAAATAGACAAATATTTTTTCATGTTAATTTCAAAAATGTGAAAGTTACGAAAAATTATATGGTTTACAAAATGCGCTAATTCTATATATATTTAAAATAAAAAGCTGAAAATTTTTACATCCTGTAAAAGCGTAAACATTCCATAATTGAGATAAAAAAGAATTATCCATTTATCTTAAATAACAAATTCTCACCAGGTAATTGAAAATGACATTTTTATGACCCTAATCAGTGACTTCGATTTCTTGCCAACCAAAGGTAATTTTTTAAGCTTGTGACGTCACGGCGGAAACTCCTATATTTAGACAGCAACCATATGGTTTCCACCAACGCTAGAAATCGAAAGTATCTTTGCTTCGATCTGCGCATGACATTTTCAAAGGGAGATAACACAATTTTGAATAAATTCAGACAATAATATTGTGATTGGCTAATTAAAATAGACTTGATGGATATTGATAAACAATTAATTTGGTCCCAAGGGAAAACCTGATACGTAAGGTGGTTTCATTGATTTTGTTAATGATCCAAAGAATACTTGACCTGACATATCTCGTGACCAGTAACTTGTCCCAAACTGGAGTTCTTGGCACTCGCCAAATGAGAATTTTACTCGCTTTTGGCGAGTTGGCGAGCGGTGAGTTCTCACACTGCAGTGCTCTTTCATCTATATAACACTGACAGAGCCTGTCAGGAATAACCACTAATTGGTGGATTATATCTCGATTGACATATAGATACCACAATTTGGTGTGTCTTTTTACCACCAAACACTGCAGAACACCTTAAAAGTCAAACAAACACTTCAGTGATAATATTTAACATATTCTCTTATCTGGGCATCCGGGCACTTTACCTGTGGAGGCGGTGAAAAAGTCCATATTTCATTATATATCTAAGTAACTTCCAACTTTGATTTATTCATTCATTTTTCAAGATATTTAAATGAAACTCGGAATATGCATTTGGAACATTAATATAAACATCATATCCGAATTTCAAGATCATAGCTATGATAACACTGAATATATTGTAATGTGAAATATCGAATTTTTACATAGATTATATCTGTAGACATGGTCAATTCAGCTTTGTTTTAACGTTTAATTTAACGGTTTCACACTTTTATTGCATATCTCGATGTTATCCATAACAGTTCAACTTCCATCAAGAATGATTACTGATTGACTACGATAAGCAATAATGTTTGACAATGTAATGTGTTCTCTACCTTTTTAGCTCACCTGGCTATGCCAGGGTGAGCTTTTGCCATCACTTGGCGTCCGTTGTCCATCCGTCCATCTGTTGTAAACTTTTCATTCAAAGATCTTCTCCTCTGAAACCATTGGGCAAATTGGAGCCAAACTTGGTCACAATAGTCAGATAGTCCTTGGGTGGTCCCCTTGAAAAAATGTATCCGGCATGTCCGTACCTAATCCAAGATGGCCGCCAGCGGGGAACATAGTTTTAACATTGGACCCTATGGAAAAGACATTCAAAGATCTTCTCAGAAACTACTAGTCCAATTATAACCAAACTTAGTCACAATGGTCCCTTCCAAAAAAGGTATCCGGCAGGTCCGGACCTCATCCAAGATGGCTGCCACCAGGAACATAGTTTTAACATTGGACCCTATGGAAAAGACATTCAAAGGTCTTCTTCTCAGAAACTATCAGTCCAGTTATAAACAAACTTAGAAATAATGGTCCTTGGATGGTCCCTTCCAAAAGAGGTATCCGGCAGGTCTGTACCTCATCCAAGATGGCCGCCAGTGGGAACATAGTGTTAACATTGGACCCTATGGAAAAGACATTCAAAGATCTTCTTCTCAGAAATTACCAGTCCAATTATAACCAAACTTAGTCACAATGGTCCTTAGATGGTAGGACCATGGTCCCTTCCAAAAAAGGTGTCCGGTAGGTCCATACCTAATCCAAGATGGCCACCAGGGGGGAACATAGTTTTAACATTGGACCCTATTGGAAAGACATTCAAAGATCTTCTTCTCATAAACTACCAATCCAATAATTATAACCAAACTTAGTCACAAAGGTCCTTAGATGGTCCCTTCCAAAAAAAGGTATCCGGCAGGTTGGTACCTCATCTAAGATGGCCGCCAGCATGAAACATAGTTCTAACATTGGACCCTATGGAAAATACATTCAAAGATCTTCTTCTCAGAAACTACTAGTCCACTTTAAACTTAACTAAGCCACAATGGTCCTTAGATTGTCCCTTCCAAAAAAGGTATCCAGCAGGTCCGTACCTCTTCCAAGATGGCCGCCAGTGGGGAACATAGTTTTAACATTGGACCCTTTGGAAAATACATTCAAAGATCTCCTTCTCAGAAACTACTAGTCCAATTAAAACTTAACTAAGCCACAATGGTCCTTAGAATTTAGATGGTCCCATCCATCCAAAAAAGGTATCTAGCAGGTCTGTACCTCATCCAAGATGGGTGCCAGCGGGAACATACATTTGTAGTTTTAACATTGGACCCTATGGAATATACATTCAAAGATCTTCTTCTCAGAAACTACCTGTCCAATTAGAACCAAACTAAGCCACAATGGTCCTTAGGTGGTCCCATCCAAAAATGTATCTGGTAGGTCTGTACCTCATCCAATTCAAGATGGCCACCATCTGGAACATAGTTTTTACATTGGCCCGATTGATTTTAAGGGGAACCAGCTGAGTGAGTCTGCCAATATTTTTGAATTTTTATTTGAATTGTGGCCTGAATGTTTTAATTTCAGCAATATGTATTACCTTGATTATACGGGGAACCCCTGCCCAAATATTTTTTGAATGGTGTTCTGTTATGGGTTGTAATGGATGGTGGATCTTTCAGTTGCCATGGAAACCAAACTGTAATTTTAGAAAAAAAAGTATTCTGCTAAATTTTATGTTTTGTTTTTCCTATTGGAAATGCCTTTTATCTATGTCAGCCATGGTCCAGGTGAGCGATACAGGCTCTTGAGAGTCTCTTGTTTAAAGGTGTTTCTGGTTAGGTTGTCATTAAATAACACATATATTCCAGATAATTGATCAACACAAATTGTCAAGCATCAAAGGAAATCCATTACATATCTTTATAACAAATACAAAAAAAATCAACATGACAGAGGAATAATATTTATTAAGATTAAGAATGCACATTTGTATAACCAATTGTGATTCGGATATTGGGACTCAGAAAAATACAATCTTACGTATTTATTCAAAACACATTGTAATTGAAATAAACAACAAAGATCATTATAGGTATATTAAATTAATGTATATATTCAGTTACCCAACATTATTGCTTGTTGTACTTCAGAATTTATTCTTGATCTTGAGAAACTCGATCTTCTATTGTGGCAAACATATCAATCTTTTACTTCAAATAAGAGCTTGAAACCCTTAGGAATTACCTAAAATATCTCGAATGAATTAATTAGTATCAATGAAGTGTTCGGTAGTCATTTTGATGTGTTCAGTAGTCATTTGTATTTAGGTGTTCGCCGGTGTTTGTTGGTAAAAAGATGCACCCACCACAATTGACATAAACTAGGATCCACCAATTGACATATAATTCTCTAATTTTTCAAATTTACCATTTTAATGAAATTGGTGCATTGATTTCTGAAAACCATGAAAAACTTAATTGTTTATTAAAATGCATTCACTATAAATCCTTGATGTTGACATGTCCTGCTGTAATTAATGAATTTTTGCATTTGAACATTCTCCTATTGTTTGATTGTTGTTATATTAACTATCACCTGTTAAAAGAAATCTATAGTGTGTGAGGTCAAGTGAATATGAGTACAAATCAGTAATGAATTGATGATCAGGTAAATTTTTAGTATACAATTGACCTTAATTAAAGGTCAATTGTACATATGAGACGACAAAAGAAATATTGTTTGCATGCTTTCTGTAACAGTTATCATACGAGGACGCGGTGTACAGACACCCCAAGTCCAAGTGTGATAATAATTTACAACCCGGCTATTATATTAAGTGAAGAAAAACTGATACACATTCTTAAAAATTATTTCCATGCTAATAATGTCATGAAATAAATATTGTATAATATTATCCTTATTGTGCTCCACAACGATTCTTTATATATGATTTTAAATGCAGCAATTCCAATGAGTTAGTGGTGTAATAGGTAAGGCAGAAGTACCCTTGTTTGAATCCTACTATGGACAACGTTATTTTTTAAGCTTTAGTTTTAAAATCGTAATCTTTGAAAATTTCATGGATTGTAAAACATAAAATTTTACCAACAAGTCCAAAAAACTGAACAATTCTTAAAGTCTGACCTTGACAAAAATAAAAAATTAGAATATATCCTTAGTTCTTACTGGGGTGAGATTGCTGGGGTTATAGATCACCCCTGCTAGAACAAAGGAGCTGGGATGTAACAAGAGATGCTGCACTATTTTAAAACAATTTTGCCTTGACTGAGTTAAGTTCATAGAACATATATTGGGGTGAAAACTGATGTGCCAATCAAATTTCAGAAATTATTTTAAAAAATTCTCATTATGTCAATTGGTCTATCCCAATATATGTCAACTGAGATAAAATCCACCAATAGGTGGTTATTCCTGACCTGTTACATGACTTACACTGCACAGGCAAATAATATTTATGACATGACATGACAAACATATAACAAAAGTTTTATTTGGTCTAATTAATTTTGTGTAATTGTCGCTCATCCTGCTACGGGTTACACTGCTTAGTCTGTTATTTCAATTAAAATACTTTGTACACCATTGTTTATACTGGTAGCTCATATTATCGTGGTATGTAGCTGCGTAGTAATGGTTAAAAAGTTGAAAATTTGGTTGAAATGAATGTGAATACAATGATATAATGAGACCCTAGTATATATTTGGAATAAGGTCAAGTCAGCCCCGGCCACAGTCAAGTGGCACAAGGATTTTTGCCCTTCCTAGAAAAAACTTAAGAAGTATATTCTAATATTGTGCTCATCTTTCGCTTTGTGAACAAACATACACTCTAAATCCAATAGAGCATGTACCTGTATTGTATAACATCAAATTATCAATAATATTATGTACACCCTCCATAAAACACCAAAACAGCAGCATCAAATAATTATTATAGAAATTTACAATTGACTTGAAGACACAGAGTGGAAATCAAACATGCTGTTACCTAGCAACAAGTGTTCCTTGTGTTTATGAAATCTTATCTTAATCATGTACATGTAGCACATTATAATATACAATTCAATTACAAAATTTTCAATTGTTGTTATTAAATTCATATATAATTTTTTTTGTTTTTTTTTGTTTCAAATATGACTTTATGAAACAGTTATACAATATTTCCAAATCAATAAATAGAACACACCCACACCTGGCTGTATAACGGCCTCAATTTTAAAATATCTGTATTTGATATTTTCAGGAAAGATTATATTATTTCATTAGCTTATAAGCTATTAGATAAAATGACCAATATGGATTTCCCTATGTCAGTTCATCTTTTTTGCATGCAGTTTTCTGACTTTTTTATACCCCCTGCAAACAAAGTTTGGGGGTATATAGGAATCACCCTGTCTGTCTTTCTGTCTGTCCATCCGTCTGTCCGTCTGTCCGTCCATCTGTCTGTCCACACTTCTTGTAAGTGCAACTCCTCTTAAACCACTTGAAGGATTTTGATGAAACTTTACACAAAGGAAGGACACTATATTGTGATGTTCATGAAGGAATATGGTTATTGTCTGAAACCAGGAAGGGGAGATAATTTGACTTTGACTTTTCTTTGATTCCCTATATACAATGTACAGGTTACCTCGTAATCGCAACTCCTCTTAAACCACTGGCAGGATTTTGATGAAACTATACACAAAGGAAGGGCACTATATGGTGATGTGCATGAAGGAATTTAATTATTGTCAGAAACCAGGAAGGGGAGATAATTTGACCTGGACTTTTCTTTGATTCACTATGTACAGGTTACCTCGTAAGCGCAACTCCTCTTAAACCACTGGAAGGATTTTGATGAAACTATACACAAAGGAAGGGCACTATATGGTGATGTGCATGAAGGAATAAAATTATTGTCCCAAACCAGGAAGGGAAGATAATTTGACTTTGACTTTTCTTCGATTCCCTATGTATGGGTTACCTCGTAAGCACAACTGCTCTTAATCACTGGAAGGATTTTTATGAAACTTGCACAAAGGAAGGGCACTATATGGTGATGTGCATGAGGGGATATAATTATTGTCTTAAAACAGGAAGGGTTGATAATTTGACTAGGACTTTTGTTGATTCCTTTTTTCAAAGAAATAATTCAAGGCTTAGATATTATAAAATCAAGCTTCGGGAGAGAAACATTCTTTTCATTGTATTCCTCTTGAAAAGTTGTTTTCAAAGTGTTGAAATGAAATCAACGCTTATGATTTTTGTGTAAAATATCATAAGAGGCAAAGAAAGAGTTTAATTTTATTTTTGTCTGATTTTGACAGTATTTTCACACGAACCCTGATGAAAAGTTCTTTCGTGTCAGAAGATTATATCATTGTGTAAATACTTGTATTGTGTCAACACCTGTATTGTGTCCACACGAACTTAAATTTGCACTTATAATGTATTTATTTCTAGTTTCAAACCCAATATTGTCCTTGTAAGAGCCGCTTCAAAATTTCAAAACGTTAGTTAGACATATTAGAATAGAAATAGATTATTGCAATTTGGCTCTATGCAATTTAGAACATGGTCCAACCATATATTTGTCTTCATTTTATACCTCGCTATCACTCCCTATTTAAAATATTGACAAATATAAGGTCTGCCCATGTTCTTG
The DNA here is from genome assembly GCA_002080025.1 of Modiolus philippinarum. Taxonomy (NCBI): domain Eukaryota; kingdom Metazoa; phylum Mollusca; class Bivalvia; order Mytilida; family Modiolidae; genus Modiolus; species Modiolus philippinarum. Next base: position 53,883 of record MJUU01004079.1, read on the forward strand.
ATTTTCTGATTTGCATATAGTTCGCTTATTTATTTGTTAGATATTAATCTTTCACCAACACTGATGGAGATTTGGAATTTTGTATAAAATATTTGGAATTCAATCTATATAAGCAACCAAAATATTCTGAATATTTTCAAAAAGTCTGGAATTCCAGGCTCTTCCACAGGGTTTTTGGGCAAAGCATTTGTTGGGAATTCCAACCTTTTCCACAGTGGGAAGGTAAGTGACTATTTCTGCAATGGCCCATTGTCAGGAATCTTGTAAAATACTTTGGTTATTTTGGATATTTTTATACAGCAGTCGTATAATGGTATGGCGCTGTCATCATTGTCATGGTTGTCGCCAGCTTCATTGTCTGTAGACATATTTGTTTTTGGTCAATAACTTAAGTTCTGGTGAATCAATTATTTTGAAAATTTAACACAATGTTCCTTGGCACAAAAAGAAGGCTGGGATAATTTTTGGATTTTGTGGCCCCTCCTGTTTTTAAAAAAGGGGCCAAAAAGGGCAAAATTAAGTGTTTTTGTAACATTAAATAGTGCCAACCGTGGAATACTGTCTGCCTTTAAAATTGTTACCTTTGATAAAGTCCGAGGACGGAATAAATTGCATGATGATCATGAAATATTGTCCTCTTGGATTTTCCAATGAAATATATAACACTTTTTCACAGGACACAATTTTGGCAAGGTTTGGCTGTAGAGTTTTTATTAATGATTGGAATTTGATGAGGTTTCTTTCAGTGTGCTCCTGAGCAAATTTCCAATCAGAAGTATGTCGACAGATTTCACGTGGCATGTACCGTTCATGAGATAAATGGGGCCATAAAGGGCTAAATCTCAAAAAAAATTTTTTTAGCCCCAGGGTGACCTTTTTGCGTTCATCGTCCCTCTGTACATCGTTCGTCCTTTGTAAACTTTTCATTCAAAGATCTTCTCCTCTGAAACTCCTGGGCTTATTTGAACCAAACTTGACCACAATAGTCCTTGGGTGGTCCCTCACAAAAAAGGTGTTTTTCAGGTTCAAGCTTTAACCAACATGGGTGCCAGTGGAGAACATAGTTTTAACATTGGACCCTATGGGAAAACACAAAAATCTTCTTCTCTGAAACTACTGGGCCAATTGGAACCAAACTTGGCCACAATCCCTTACAAAAAAGGTGTTTTTAAGGTCAGTACAATATCCAAGATGGCCCTCACTGGGGAACATATTTATAACATTGGACTCTATGGGGAAAAGCATTCAAGAATCTTCTTCTCTGAAACAACTGAGCCAATTGTCACCAAACTTAGCCACATAAGTCCTTGGGTGGTCCCTTACATTTCAGGTCTGCACGATATCCAATATGGCCGCCAGCGTAACATTGGACCCATGGGAAAACACATTCAAAGATCTTCTTCTCTGAAACTACTGATCCAATTGCAAACAAACTTTGCCACAATAGTCTTTACATGCTTTATGTGGACCCCTGAAAAGAAAATGTTTTTTTCAGGTTCACACTATTTTTTAATTTAATTCTTTATTTATTTCAAGAGGATTGCCGACAGCCTAAAGGCTACGAGCGTTTCTCCTCAACATACATACATACATACATGCAAACACATACAAACATATATAAATACAAACATATATAAATACAAACATATCTAAATACAAACATATAGATATAAACATGTGTGATAAAGACAATAGAAAGAAAAATAAAATACATTAATAATAAATACATATCAGCAAACTGAAGTCCTCATGCACACAAAGGGAAAGAACACACACACACACACAAGATATTTATACAAGGAAAAGGACGATTTAGTTAATGCATTTTAGACGGGAAAATAATAGAATCCAGAATTGTCAATGTATGAATCTATTAGTAGATTTGATATATGTAAACACGCATTCAAATAAACAAAAATTTTCATTCACAGATAAGTCGTCACTCCCCTCTATTAAAATTTTACTTAAGTAAGCTGGACACAGATCTCGCAAAAAGTTAATGTTTAGCTCTGAGCATAAAATAGTTTTAATACTTAGCAATAAAAAGGTTTGAAAAGTCGAGTATCGGGCACATTGGAGCAAAAAGTGTTCAGTCGATTCTACGTGATTGCCAGTGCACAATTCACAAATTTTTGAATCTGATAGATTGTATATAAACAAATGTTGGTTTAGTCTGCTTAGACCCAGTCGTAATCTCGTGTGAATAATTTTTTGGTAACTATGACCAAGTGAGTAAACATGTTTTCGAGGTGATTTTTCGCGATTTTTCAGTAAAAGCTTGAAAATATCAAGAGACGTAGTGGACACAATTTCTGATGAAAGATTATTCCAGTCCCTAACGGAAGACAAGAAGAAAGAATTATAAAATGAAACAGTGCGTGCTCTCAATGGTATAATTTGGGAGGGTCTTCTCAGGTTGTAATTAGTTGTGTTGTGACTCAAACGTGGGAGGATATCTGCCAAATATGGAGGCACAAGATTATGTTTTATTTTGTATAAATAACATAATATATGAAATTTGCGTCTATCTTTTAATAAGTCCAATCCAACTTCTCTTATTAACAACTGATGACTAGTTAATCTTATAGCTCCTGTAATATTAAGACATGCTCGACGTTGGACATTTTCAATACTATTAGTATCCAAGAGTGTGCAGTTGTCGTAAATTATATCGCCGTAGTCTAGTAGCGAGCGTACAAACGTTTTATACTATTTTTTCGAGACAAATTCTTGGTAATAAACGTCGCATTTTCAATATGATGTCTAGACGTTTATGGCATTTTTTACAGATTTCAAGGATATGATTAGACCAGGTCATCTTATTATTAAGGATAAAACCAAGATGTGTATGACTGTCCACTTCTAAAATAGGAACGTTGTCTAGAACCAGTGGTGGATGCGCTTCACGAGCAGATTTTTTTTATATAATTAAGTTTTCTGTTTTAGTAGCGTTGAATGTTTCTAAGTCTGCATTGAGTATTTGAAAATCATGAGCCTTATCAGAAATATCTTTTATTAAAGAGGTATCGTCAGCAAACAATTTGATGTTACTTTCAATGCCACTCTTAATGTCATTAACATAGATGAGGAATAGCAGGGGACCTAATATGGAACCCTGAGGTACACCAGCCGATATTCTCTGAAGGGATGATTTTATACCATTGAGAACAACACACTGATTCCTATCAAGAAGATAATTTTCTAGAAGGGCTAACAGGGCCCCATCTACTCCAATTCGTTTTAATTTAAAAACCAACCCAGCATGCCATACTTTGTCGAAAGCTTTCGACACATCAAGGAAAATAGCACAAATGTCTTTGCCATCATCCAGTGATTTGTGTATATCGTGTGTGATGGCAATCATTTGGTTCACCGTAGTGTCATTCTTCTTAAAACCAGAATTTTCAGCTATAAGCAGGTTGTGATTTGTACAGTACTCATAAAGTGATCTGTATATAATTTTTTCGAATATTTTGGAGACACAAGATAGTAAAGCTATACGGTGGTAATTACACTTCTCACTCCTTTCCCCTTTGTTCTTGTATACAGGACAAACATTAGAGATTTTCCAACTAGAAGGATACCTTCCCAGACTAAGGGAATAATTAAATAGTTTAGTTAGTGGTTTATACAAGGATCTAGCACAGTTTCTGAGAACGTGATTAGATAAACCATCATGGCCAACTGCCTTCCTAGTATTCACCTGACTTAAATACTTAAAAACTTTAGTGTCCTGTGCAGATATATCACTAATACGCTGGTCTGTTAAATATGTTAACTGAGGAAAAGCTGGTAGTTCATTGTCATCTTGAGTCACACACATTTGAGAGGCAAAATGATTATTGAACTCCTCAGCTTTGTCTAAATCATAAGACAAAATTGAGTTATTTTCTTTTAGTGGGGAATAACTCTATCTGAATTAAATCCAAGTACTGATCTGCTAAGACTCCAAAATTTTTTCGGATCAACATTAGTGCCAGAAAATGCTTTTATTGTTTTGGCTTCGTATCTGTGAATGACATCACGTTTAAGACGATTCACTTCTCGTCTTGCAATGATATGTAATATTTTATCTTCGTCACGTTGAGTTCGTTGAAATTTTTTATAACATCTATTACGATGACATATTGCGTCGTACTTCGTTACTCATCCAAGGTTTGTCCTTGGGACGAATTGTGACGACTTTATTTGGGATGAATTCAGTACATGTGGATATAATTAATTCATTTGTATACGAAACAATGTCATCTAAATCATCGTAAATATCATAAGCCGAGTCAAACAGGGCATTACTTAACGCAGTGTTTAAGTTATCGTAATCTGCAAATTTATAATCCCACATTCGCCGCTTGTAGGCATGAGATTTATTCACTTTAAAATTTAACTTACAATAAATACTACAATGGTCAAGATTTAATAACGGTGGTTTTACTCCGTAATCTATAACAAATTTGTCATTATCTACGAATATCAAATCCAGTATTGATGATGACTCGTTTTTGTATCTCGTTGGCTCATTTATTAATTGAGCAAGATTATATGAGGACGTCAAGTTAAATAGATGTAATCCGCGCTCACTATTTGTGTGGTTATCAGACCACGAAGCGCATTTATCGTTGAAATCGCCCGTTAGGATCATTAGGTCAGACGGATATGTTTTCATATTTTCAATAACCGTTTTGAAATTTTCAATGAACCGTTTTCTTTGTTCAGATTGGTTCGTAGGAGGTCTATAACAAACAGCAACGAGAATAGATTTATGGTTATTCTTAAGTTCTAAACATAGATACTGGAGACCGGGGATCCCAAATTCAGTACGCCGTTCGCAGTGTAAATAATCCGAAAAATAGATCAAAACGCCACCGTAACCAGACTGGTCAATCTGATCTTTGCGACAAACAGAATAGTTATCAATTTTGATATCTGCATCAGAGATACTGGACTTGAGCCAGGTCTCACTGATACATATAATATCATATTGATACTGAAGACATAATATGGCTTCTATCTCGTCTATTTTTGTGTGATTAGTTTTTAGATCGTGATCGAAGGAGTAAAGACTCCGCGCATTTATGTGACAAACAGACAGGTTACCGGACGGACCCGGATTAGGATGTACATTCCCTGATGCGACCAAAAGCAGAAATATGATCATTGAAATTTTATGGGGCGATACCGAACACGAGAGTACACACACAGCCGTACAGAAGAAGTTGGCGTACTGAGTCTGTGATATATATCTGTTTTTATATACAAAGCACCAGTTACCAGGCGCGAAAAGTTTTACGTTTATAATATTATTGAAGTGACCTATACACCACCTATATTGATCACTTCCAATTGTCATTTAAAACCCGAGGGTAAATTATTAGAGATATGTCCAGCTCACTCAAGTTACACAATACACATATAAAATACAAAAAGAATGCAAATGATATAGGCAATACATCTTATGATCCAGTTTAATTAGTTGGTGCATAATTAATTATATTATAGAATTTGGACAATAATATCATGTAATGAAAAGCATACTACAATATGTCTACAATTGATTTGTAGACTATCTAAATATATTATTAGTTTGAGATTTGGTTGCATAGAAAAAAAACAGTATAATACGAAACTAGGAAAATGTGTCAATAAAAATTTTTTTACCAAACAAACTTAAGTGTCGTCGTCCCGAATAGTCCAAGGGCACTAAGACAACAGCTCATATGGCATTTGATTCAAGTTGTCCGGGTGTCCTTGGTCTGTAAAGGACGACACACTCCTCTCGATCACTCACTTGAAAATTAATATTTATTATTTTAAACCGATAAATTTATTATCTGCAATGAGCAATATTTTGAACTTAATAATAATTCAGAACTGTGAAAAGAAAAATAATAATTCAAAATATGAAAAGAAAAATAATCAATGAAGAAAAAGAAAAATAATGGATGGGAGCAATTTGAGTTATTTATGAAAGTGGGGATTCTGATTAAAAATTTTGTACACTGCACGTACGTAAATTCTGCCAAAAAAAATGTTAAGCTCAATGAAAGAAAAACAGGTATGAACTGAATAGACAATAATATCGAAAAAAAATTACACGGAGAAAAGAAATATATAGTTTCAGTAGTTTCAGACACATGAGTATTATACACTGACAAATAGGTGTTTTCTACCAAGTAAGGCAACTTAAAGTTAAAACAGATTGGTATAAAACAGTTTAAACACAAGAACAAGGATACTGCTTACAAGTTGTTTATTTAAAAATTGTACAAACTTCGTTTATATCAACTATTCTCTTCACCACGTTTTTGTGGTTTTTGGCAAATATTTTACCATTGAAAGACCAAGCTTGTTGCAACTGGTTATGGTCTTGTAGTTTTTTCAACAGATCAAAATTATACTTAGTAAATTCGTCACTTATAGAGATTTTCTGGCCTTTCAACTGGCGACGTGACGAAATTACTTTCATTTTGTCTGTGCGCCTTAGAAATTTACATATGACGGCTCTCATTTTGTTTGGAGTCCCGTCAGATTTTTTCGTGGGTCCAATTCTGTGCACAACTTCAACATCGATGTTTGTTAGTTTCAGCTTTTCAGTGAAGAGGTTTTGTAATATATCATAAATGTTTTCCTTTTTAAAGTCCGTCTGCTCAAGACCATATATGCGAACAGTATTTTTACGTGTATACTGGGCATTATCATTCAGCTGTAAACAGCATTGTTGTAGATCTGACTGAGAATGTTTCAGTTGATTTTGCAAAACAGTAATTACAGATGATTTGTGAGGATAACTCTTTAGCCATTTTTTCACCCATTTTAATCTGTTGGTCGTATTGTTTTTCAAGTTCAAAGACTCGGTTTCCTATAACATTCATTTTTCGGTCAAACAACATTTCAAGACCAATAGAAAATTTAGCCGCTTCGATTGCTGCCTCTGTAGCGACCTTTACAGACTCTTCAATAATTATTTTGATTTTCTGTTTAAAGCTCTCAGAGTCAGTATCATATAATGTAGAATCACCATGGGATGAAACGGACGATAATTCATCACGTTTGCGTTTAAGTATAAGTTCTATTGGGTCACTTGAATCAATTTCAGTAGATGGAGTTGATGGAATTGGTTCTGGGTTTGGTTCTGGTTCTGGTGACTGAAGTGGGTTTGACATAGTTTTTAGTTTCTTTGAAGGTCTATTTTTTTTCCTTGGCATATCATATACTGGTTACTGATTACTAGTTCTTAAATACCGTGTATGTGTACGTGTGTTTATGTTTAAACTTACTGATCACAGCTCACAAATCACATTTATAAATCCGGATACTCCAATGTAGTACATTCTTATACAATTTTATCAAAAAGCATAATTGTTCATCATATTCAGCTATTTCTGGTATTAAAATGTCCAATTATGATCACATTATATGCACAATTTCAAGATTTATCTAATTTTCATCGAGAGTCCAAAATTACGTCCATCCATGTTTACATCCAGGCTTCCTACTATATCCAAGATTGCTGCCAGCAGGGAACATAGTAATAACATTGGACCCCATTTTAAACACAAACATAGGTCTTTTCCCCTTGTACTAATTGGGCATATTGGAACTATAGTTTAACTATATATATATATATATGGGCTCTTTTACATAAAATGTTTATGCAAATCAAGGGCCAGGTGAGTGATACAGGCTCTTGAGAGCCTCTTGTTTCATTTCTTTTACAATTTTTGATGCAGTTTTTTTCAATGGATTCCTTATGAAATAACTTGTTTCTGTTTGGAGCTTTAAAGGGGCAAAACGGGCAAAAATCGCAAATGTGCAGATTACCTAAAATTTTTATTTTTATCAGATTTCGATGAGATTTTTTCATCAGATTCTTCTTGTTGTAAGCTTTCAATAGTATAGCAAAGGATTTTTTGTAGCTCTTACAGTTTCTGAGCTATAAGGGGGTTAAAGGGCCGAAATTGCAATTTTCAGCTCACCTGGCTAATGCCAGGGTGAGCTTTTGCCATCACTTTGCATCCGTCGTCCGTCTGTCTGTCTGTCCGTCTGTACAACGGCCGTCATCTGTCCATCAGGCGTAAACTTTTCATTCAAAGATCTTCTTCTCTGAAACCGAATGGCCAATTGGAACCAAACTTGGTCAGCACTATATCCAAGATGGCTGCCAGCCATTGCCAGCAGGAAACATAATTTTAACATTGGACCCTAGAGGAAAACACGTTCAAAGATCTTCTCCTCTGAAACTATGGGACTAATAGGAATCAAACTTGGCCACAATAGTCCTTGGGTGGTCCCTTACAAAAAAGGTGTTTTTCAGGTCTGCCCGATATCCAAGATGGCCGCCAGCAGGAAACGTAGTTTTAATAAGTGACCCTATGGGAAAACATGTTCAAAGATCTTCTCTGAGCCAATTGGCACCAAACTTAGCCACAATAGTCCTTTGGTAACATCATTTTAATATAGGCCAAATGATAATGAAGCAGAGTGAGCAGGTGAATTACCAGGTTCCGCGGAACATTTACCAATTATTTAAAGATAAGCATAAAATAATGACTAATTGTAAAATTTTTTATGTTGATTTTTAGCTCGCCGGGACGAATGTCCAGAGAGCTATTGTCATACCCCCAGCGTCAGTGGGGTCGGCGTCAGCAAAACTTTAACCTGGCTTGTGGAATTGAGATCTGAAGCAGTCTGTGCCAAAAACTTTTTCATTCACTAGCCCTAAGGGGCTATTAAGGTCCCGTGTTGTACTAGCCCAAACTCAATTTCACTAGCCCTTATAGAAGATTCTTTGTTAATAAGGTACAATTTTAACTAGCCCACTGGGCTAGTGACTTCAAATTTTTACTAGCTCAAGACTGATTTTACTAGTCTCGGGCGTAGGGCTAGTGGCTAAAGGCACAGACTGCTGAAGAGATAGGATGTTGATATTTGGTATGTGACTTCCTTGTGATGAGAGCTTTCTTCTGGTACCATACTTGTCATGCTTGTAGACATTTTGACCTTGACCTTCCCCTTAGGGCAATTTTTGAAAAACTTGAAACTTGTCTGTAGATGGTAGGGTTTTAGTGGTTGGGTGTTCATTTTTGGTATGTAACTTCCTTATGGTAAGAGCTTTCTTCTGGTACAATACTTGTAGACATTTTGACCCTGACCTTGCCATTAGGGCAATTTTTGAAAAACTTAAACCTTGCCTCTAGAAGGTAGGCTTTTAGTGGTAGGGTGTTCATATTTGGTATGTAACTTCCTTATGATGAGAGCTTTCTAATGGTACCATATTTGTAGACAT
>MJUU01004079.1:63694-79047 GCA_002080025.1 Modiolus philippinarum
AATTGATCTGCAAAATGAAAACTTCCTAACTCAAATACTATAGGAGATTTGCTCCGGACAAAGGTGGTACCCTTTTGTTAAATTTGACGTAAAAATGACTAAGTTCAACAACTGATATTTTTTACATAAATTATCCAAAATCAAAATCAAAGTACAATGCACATTTTTGATATATGTACTTATAATCTGCAAAACAAAAACTTCTTATCTCAAATACTGTAGGATATTTGCCCCGGACAAAGGGGGTACCCTATTATTAAAAGATTTGACGTAAATTGACTAAGTTCAACAACTGATATTTTTGACATAAATTATCAAAAATCAAAATCAAAGTACCATGCACACCTTTGATATATGTACAATTGATCTGCAAAATAAAAACTTCCTATCTCAAATACTGTAGGAGATTTGCTCCGGACAAAAGATGTACCCATTTGGCAGCCGCCCGCCACCGCCCGCCATTTTCACCATTTTAATAACCGGATTTTCCGATGGAAAACCCGGTTAAAAATTAGCCGATCAATCCGGCGAGACCAAATGCACAACTAAGCATGATGGTAAACAATCCTGTGAAGTTTGATTAAAATCCGATGAAAGACGTAGGATAATTGGCGTCCACAAACTTTGTGACAGACGGACTGACGGACGGACGGACGGGCAGACGGACTGACGGACGACAGACGGAAAAGACAAAAACAATATGTCTCCCCCTTCAGAGGGGGGAGACCTAATTACCAAATTGTATATGGTAATTTGACAACAGACGGACATAATGACGAACGCCAAGTAACGGCAAAAGCTCACACTAACCATTTGGTCAGGTGAATTAAAAATTATTATAAAATAGCCCATGGGAATGGGGGATGTTACGGCACATATTGTCGCCCCTGCACATATTGTCGCCGGCGATAATATGTGCAGACCTTATCGGCACATATTGTCGCCGGCGACAATATGTGCTGCACATTAACGGCACATATTGTCGCCGGCGACAATATGTGCCGGTTTTGTCAATGCCATTTAAACGTCATTTGGGGCGACAATATGTGCCGTATATATCGGCACATATTGTCGTCACAAAAATAATTATAAAATATGCAAGATATATATACCTTTGAATCTGAAATTGTTCTATTGACATACATACGCTTTTTATACGACCGCAAAAATTTGCGGTCGTATAATGGTATGGTGTTGACGTCGTCGGCGTCTGTGGACAGCATAACTTTGCTTCTAGTGGACGGATCATTATGAAATTTTAGTATGATGTATCTTGGCACACGCGTAAACAGAGATTTTAATTTTGAGTTGGTGGCCCTGCCCGTTTCAGAAAAAGGGGCCAAAAAAGGAGTGAAATTGGGTGTTTTCACATTTTTGACTATAGAATCTTTATTATTTATTGGATTTTGATGGGGTTTGTTTCAGTGTGCTCCCGAGGAAATTTCCAATCTGATGTATGCCAACGGATTTCACGTAGCATGTACCGCTCACGAGATAAATGGGNAGCTTCTTTTTGTGTCCATCTAATTATTGTGTCAATCTCTTTACTGTGTCCACATTAACTTTGAACTACTTTTGTTAAAATTTCAGTGGTCGACATGCTGCCGTCATATCATGCTGCGCTCGGCGTAGCCCTTTATTATTAGTAAGTAATCAAAAGGGTTTTTTCCCTATTTTGTTTCTAGCTAATAACTGTGTCTAGCTTCTTTTTGTGTCCATCTAATTATTGTGTCAAGCTCTTTACTGTGTCAACATTCACTTTAAACTACTTTTGTTGAAATTTCAGTGGTCGACATGCTGCGGTCGTATCATGCTGCACTTGGCGTAGCCCTTTATTGAAAAAAACTTTAACTTTGCCTCTTGAAGGTAGGGTTTTTTAATGGTAGGGTGTTCATATTTGGTATGTAGCTTCCTTATGATGAGAGCTTTCTAGTGGTACCATATTTGTAGACATTTTGACCTTGACCTTGCCCTGAGGGCAAGTTTTTAAAAACTTAAACCTTGCTTCTATAATTAAGTTGTTTAGAGGCAGGGTGTTCATATTTGGTATATGACTTCCTTGTGATGAGAGCTTTCTAGTGGTACCATAATTGTAGACATTTTGACTTGACCTTGCCCAGAGGGCTATTTTGTAAACACTTTAATGTTGCTTCTAGAATCAATTTGTTTAGTGATAGTATGTTTATATTTTGTATGTCTTATGATGAGAGCTTTCTGATGGTACCATATTTGTAGACATTTTGACCTTGACCTTGCCATGAGGGCAATTTTTTTAAAACTTGAATTTAAAAAAAAAAGAGCTTCTAGAATTAAGTTGTTTAGTGGAAGAGTGTTTATATTTGGTATGTGATGAGAGCTTTCTGATGGTACCTTTTTAGCTCACCTGGCTATGCCAGGATGAGCTTTTGCCATCACTTGGCGTCCGTCGTCCGTCCGTCGTTAGCTAACTTTCAAAAATCTTCACCTCTGAAACCGCTTGGCCAAATGCAATCAAACTTCAACTGAATGATAACCAGGGTATCTAGTTTCAAATGTGTTATTTTTTATGTCCTAGGTCAAACAACATGGCTGCCGTTACTAAAAATAGAACAGGGGTAAATTGCAGTTTTTGGCAAATAACTCAAAAGCCATTACAGATATCAAAAATCTGAAGAGGTTAAAATGATCAGCATGACAAGATCTACCCACCCTGAAATTTGGAAGAAAATCTGATGACCCATCGTAGAGTTAATGCCCTTTTTCCGTAAAATTTTCAAAATTTTGATGTTTTTTATTTTCCATTAAAAAACTTAAACAGAAAGAGGTTAAGTTTAAATTGTAAAAATGTTCAGCATGTCAAGATCTACTTACATGGAAATTTTGAAGAAAATCCAACTACCCACATACGAGTTATGGCTCTTTATTGGTCAAATTTTTCGTGATTTTATACTTTTTGTCATATACTTCAAAAATGCTTTGAGACAGTGGTCAAGTTTAAATTGCAAAAATGTTCAGCAAGTCAAGGACTACATTTTATTGAACTTGGTCAAGTTCTCCGACCTCTTCCAAGATGGCCGCCAGCGGGGAGGATAGTTTAACATTTGACGCTATGGGAAAACATTTTCTAAGATCGCATTCTGAAAAACCAATAGGCCAATTGGAAGCAACCTGGTCACAATAGTCTGTAATTGGCCCCTTTGAAAAATGTTTCTGTCAAGTCCTCATCTCATTCAAGATGGCCGCCAGCAGGGAACATAGTTTAACATTGGACCCTATGGGAGAGCATTCAAAGATCTTCTCTGAAACAACAATGCCAATTTTATCCAAACTTGGTCACAAAAGTCCTTGGTTGGTCCCCTTCAAAAAATATGTCTGGCAAGTCTACACATCATCCAAGATGGCTGCCATCAGGGAACTTAATTTAACATTGTACCCTATAGGAAAACACATTCAAAGATTTTTTCCTCCAGTTTGAACAAAACTTGGACACAATAGTCCTTAGTTGGCCCTCTTTGAAAGAAAAATGTGGCAAGTCTGCATCCCATCCATTAGATGGCCCCCAGCAGGGAACATAGTTTAACACTGGTCCCTATGGGAAAGCATTCAATGATTTTCTCCTCTGAAACAACAATCTATTTGGTTCCAAACTTGGTCACAATATTTCACGGGTAATCCCCTTTAGAAAATTGTCCATCAAGTCTTCACCTGATTCTAGATGGGAACTTAGTTTAACATTTGACCTTATGGGACAACATGTGCAAAGATCTTCTCCTCTGAAACTACTAGGCCAATTGAAACCTAGTCATAATTGTCCTTGGATGATGCCCTTGAAAGTTTTTGATCTTTTTGTTCTTTTCTGAGTTGGCCTCCTTCAAAAATGGTAACCATATCCAAAATGTTTGCCATCATGAATATAGTTCAACTTGAAGCAAATACCATCAAGGTCTATAAACATACTCGAATATGATGTCCTTTTTTATTCAGGTTAATTGGACTGTCTATGTTAGCCAAGGCCCAGGTGAGCAATACAGGCTCTTGAGAGCCTCTTGTTGTAACTTTCAAATTTATTGTGCATTGAGGTCACTCTAATCCCCGGCGAGCTATGTTGTCTTCTGACAACTCTTGTTCCATATAATACATTTTCCAGAAAACTTTCTCAATGGTTGCAAAATATTGGATTTGACAAAGGATAAAAAAAAATTCTCTCTACCTTCCTTGCCTTCCATGTTAAATGAAGTTGTTGAATGCAGCAACTTTCAGGATTTCCCCACAGTTTTCCAAAATGAGAAAAAAACAGCACTTAAGTATTTAGCATGATATGTCATCTGTTTCTGCACAACTTTTCTTTTGCCCAAAAAATGTCTTATAAAAAAGTTACCCATTAAACTCAATGAAAATTCATAATATTATATAGACAAACCATGAGCATTTGAGTCATTGAATTCATCCACATTTGAAATTGAACAACATTGTCAAATTACTGGTTTGGTTCTATGACACATGTATGATAATGAAAAAAAATCTTGTTTGACATGATATCCTATATGTATTGCTGTTTTTATTTAGCAAATTTCAGAAGTTTGGAACAATCTCCCAAACAGCATGAACAGGTTGTTAAGTATGTCCAAAACAGGATTTATATCTTGATTACTAATTGTAAAGAAATACAAGATCTTGAGAGTCTCATGTTAAGTACAATAATTCTACATACCTTTTTAGCTCACCTGGCCTAAAAGGCCATGTGAGCTTTTGCCATCACTCTGAGTCTGTCGTCCCGCTTCCGTAGTCCATCTGTCTGTCAACAATTTCAAAAATCTTCTTCTCTGAAACCACTGGGCCAAATGTAACTTCTCTGAAACCACTGGGCCAAATGTAACCAAACTTGGCCTGAATTATCACCAGAGTATGGCTTCTCAAAATTGTGTTCAATTAGGCAGTAGGTCAAACAACATGTCCGCTGTTGCTAAAAATAGAACATGGGGTAAATTGCAGTTTTTTGGCCAATAACTAGGAAATCTTTACAGATATCAAAAATCTGACAGGGTAAAAATTATCAGCATGATGAGATCTATCTGCTGTGCAATTTTGAAGAAAATCTGAAAACCAATCTCGGAGTTATAGCCCTTTTTCCGCAAAATTTTCAAAAGTTTATTTTTTATTTCAAAAAGAGTAACAGATAGAGGTCAAGTGTAAATTGCAGAAATGTTCAGCATATCAAGATCTACCCACCCTGAAATTTTTGAAGAAAATCCAAAAACTCTTGTAGGAGTTATTGCCCTTTTTTCACAGAATTTTCAAAATTTTCAAATTTTCATCTTTTATTTCTAAAACTATAGAAGATGAAGGTTCAGTATAAATTGATAAAATGCTTGCCATGCAATTGCGACTTCAAAACTGGTGTTGAAAATTGTTCGTTAACCACTGTTTTCAAAATGGCCACCAAAAAAAGGCAGGAAAATACAACATTGTCCGATTTCAATGAAATTTGATTTCCAAATAGATATTGATGTTGCGACTTCAAAACCGATGTTGAAAATTGTTCGTTGATCGCCATTTTTTAAAATGGCCGCCAAAAAAGGCGGGAAAATTCAACATTGTCTGATTTCAGTGAAATTTGGTTTCCAAACAGGTATTGATGTCGTAACTTCAAAACTGATGTTAAAAATTATTTGTTGACCGCTATTTTCAAAATGGCTGCCAAAAAAGGCGGGAAAATTTAACATTGTCCGATTTCAAGGAAATTTGGTATCCAAGTGGGAATTGATGTCACTACTTCAAAACCCGTGTTGAAAATTGTTTGTTGATTGCCACTTTCAAATGGATGCAAAAAAAAGTGGGAAAATTCAACATTGTCCGATTTCAATCAAATTTGGTTTCCAAATAGATATTGATGTTGCGACTTCAAAACCGATATTGAAAATTGTTCATTGACGGCAATTTTCAAAATGGCTGCCAAAAAAGGGGGGAAAATTCAACATTGTCCGATTTCAATAAAAGTTGGTTTCCAAATAGATACTGATGTTGCAACTTCAAAACCGATGTTGAAAATTGTTCATTGACGGTCATTTACAAAATGATGTCTCGACTCGAAAACTGGTGTTGAAAGTGGTCCTTAGCAAGAACTTTTTTTTGTCAAAACAGCCCAACAAAGAAATATAGTAAAATATTATCAGACTTTAAATACAGTTCAAGATGTGTTGTTCCAGCTACCAAATTTGAGAGACTGAATATCAACTGTATAATTTTACAATGTTAGCTTGATTGTGGCAACTGAAAGCCAGGTGAGCGATACAGGCTCCTGTTAGCCTCTGGTTTGCCTGCTGTTTCAGTGTGCTGAGATTCTTATAGGTTATGAATTTGTGATGGCACAGCCTTTCATTGTATATATTTTTATACAATATACATGTAGAATTATTGCTTGATATCTCATTTCATTTTTTCTTTTATTCAGGGAATTACAAGATGACATTAAACATGAGGCCAGATCAGAACTTAGGAAAAGAAAGAACAGAAACCGTCTACTGGCTGACAAATATGACTCAAATATTAACCACATGAATAGGAAAAAGACTGGAGCCAAACAAGCCAGGAGATATGAAAACAGTAAGATATAAACCAGGCTCAATTTTGGCAATAGGCAAGGCTGATCATATACTTTTAGAATGAGGGTAAATTTTTTTTAGCAAAATGTGGGGATAGTCTTATACCGCTAGCTTGTGGAAGGGGGCTATATTCTGTGTGTAACATAATCAGTACAGCTAGGAACGCTGATCTATTATATATGCATGAGTGACTTTGGATAAGTTTTGTTAGACACATAAACTGGAATCCCATGAGATAACAAGATTTTACCACATACATTCCAGTTGTACTTATGGATGCAGATCATTTGTCAATTACACAATACTTTGATCAACATATTTTGGATGACAGACTTTGTCAACTGTTGTGCCAAGTTGGAAATGGAGCTATTCCAGAATGAATTGTATCAGGAGTGGAGGGGGGAGGTTGGAAGGCACTTTTGAAGAGGTCCCACCATGCATAAAATTCTTGTTTGTTTTTTCCATGTGTTTCTAAAGAGCAAGTCTCCAATATACCCACAACCCATCAAATATTATTGTCTCGCCCGCAACGAAAGGCGCGGAAAGCAAGACATATGCGTACAACGTATGACGGCAGCGGCGTAGACTTTAATGTTAAGTTTTTGTGATTAGGTCATTTTCTCAGTAACTATAAATGGTAGGTCAATAATATTTGGTATATAGGTTGGTCTTGAGTAGTACATGACAGTCTGTCATATGGCTTTTGTCCTGACCTCAATTTCACGGTCTAGTGAGCATGTTAAGTTTTTGTGATTAGGTCATTTTCACAGTAACTATCAGTGGTATGTCAATGATATTTGGTTTATATGTTGGTCTTGCATAATACATGACAGTCTGCTATATGGCTTTTGTCTGTGACCTCAATTTCATGGTCCAGTGATCATGTTAAGTTTCTTAGTATCTATTAATGTAAGTTCAATAATATTTGGCATGTGGGTTTGTCTTAGATGGAAGATGACGGCCTGCTATTTGGCTTTAACCTTTGACCTCAATTTCATGGTCTAGAGAACATGTTTGGTTTTTCAGTATCTATCAGTGGTAGGTCATTAATATTTGGAATTTTGGTTTTGGGTGACAGTCTGCTATATTGCTTTTGTCAGTTAATCTAATTTCACAGTCTAGTGAACATGTTAAGTTTTCTGATTTAGGCAGTTTGAGTTTTCACATCAATTTTGCGATCAAGCAGGGACAGGCGAGACATCAATTTGGGTCCACACTTGTTTTATAAAAATGCCCTCCAAGCCCCCCTCCCAGTTCTTCCTGGCACAGCTCATACCAATCACATATGACTTGCAGAAGTTAGTACCATTAAAATCTATATCTTAAAATTGGAAACTTTTAACATGTCTTTTGTTTCAGTGAAGTACCTACTGAACTTAACAGAGAAGGACGATGGTAGTGATGTGGAGACTGATTTATTTGAACCATCAGTTTCACATTTTACTGAACTATTTATGGAGCAGGAAAAAATGAAGGTTAGTTTCAGTTTATTTCCGACTGCAAATTTTTTCAAGGTGTTATGGTATGGTTTTCATTTTGGAGTAAGGAAAACTCAGCTTTTTCTCAGTTTTGCCTCAAAAACTTCAACAGAAGGATGTACAGTACAACACGAAGAGGCATTCAGTCTAAAATCTTTTTGGTACAACAATTTTCACCCTTGCCACACCGAAATTCACAGGCATTTTCAGTGTTTATATAGCAAAAATTTCAGTGAAATTCCACTTTTAGGTAATTTTTTTTTGAAGTTGGGTCAATTAATAATGCCTGTGAAAGTTGAACTTCTACCAGAATTGTTGATAAATTAGTATGCTTCCTTATCTCTTTCCCAGTGTAAAGTTTTAATATAAAGATTAAAATACTCTCATTGTGATGCTGAAAATGATGACCATTTTTGGTGTGACCACCCTGCACAACAACTCTTTGGAAAATTGAACTTCTGCATGTATTAAAAACTGCCATGAATAACAAGATATAAAATCACATTTGTGACACCATCTCCCCAATTTAAAATTTGACCTAGAAAGGTGGGTTATAAAATTTCATCTTCATAGATTCTCATTATGCTAGAATGTTTGGGTTGCACAAAATTAAAGCATGAAATTTCTATTTGTATGATCAATCAAAAGTCAGTTATAGCGGATTCCCTTTGAAAGTAGGCACTGACGAAAATAGGTACCAAAATTCATCAAGAAATTTCAGGATTGTTAAATTATTATTGCAACAAAAAAAATTAACAAGATTAGGTGCATTAATCCCCTGAATATCAGTTTTGTTGATGTCCATGAATTTCTGGTTGGTGTCGGACATTCACACAATTTCACCCATAATTCACTGACATTGGATTTGAGTGATTTTCAACTGAATGCTTTTGTTTGTACTGTACTAGTTACAATGAACAATGTTAAAGCAGGGATCTAGAAATTTTTTAATCTGATTTTGGTCCTTTTAATGGGGTCACAACATGTGCCTGAGCGTACTGACATTTTATCCCCCTTTTTCCTGATGCTTTGACGATACCTTTTTTGGTATACAGGTGTCCGTCTGTCTGTCTGTCCATCCGTTTTGACCTATATTTTATACTTGATTGCTTGATTTTATTCCTGTATGCTTGATTGATTTATGTTCAAGTTTTCGGACAAGTTCATATCTCAGTCATGATACATGGTAGGATAATGTAACCTTGCATATGCATGCATCTCTGATGATAGGTCAGCATCCAGGCAAAATTAGGTCATGTTGACCTATATTTTACGCTTTATTGATTTACATTCAAGTTTTTGGACCAGTTCATATCTCAGTCACTATACATGGTAGGATAATGTAACCTTGCATATGCATGCATCTAATGGTAGGTCAATATTCAGGCAAAATTGAGTTACTGTGACAATGTGCCGTAACGAGATGAACTTTGTAATCATTGATTACCTATGTTTAGTTCCAAAAATCAGTTTGCTTTAAAGTGGGGACAGGCGTATTATGGGCTCTTGGCACAGCTGTTTATTTTGTTTTTGATATAGACTTTATCACTGTAACATATACAAAAAGTCCTATACTCTATATTTATTCATTTGTAAAATGTTATTATCTATCTTATACCTACTTTCTCTGTTCGCATGCACAAAGTTAATAAAGGTACCAGTCAGTCATGTGTTGCAGTTAATTATATACTATTAGTAATTTGTTTTGTGAGTATGGAATTCTCTGCTTGTATTGCATCGAGTGCGATAGCAAGAGATGCAATACTAGCTGAGAAATCCATCCGAGCAAAACAAATTACTAATAATGTTTTTATCGCTAATTCTGTTATTGATATATACCAGATATATGTTTCTTTTGCTACAGAAATATTTTTAGGTTAAATATATAATTTTTGGTTAAATATAGCGCTTACTTTCTTGGGATTATTTTTTTCACGAAACTTCAAGCTACATCATATTAATAGCTGTTGCTAACGTTCCATAGAGATTGACAATAATATGTTCATATCAGCGCAGTGCAGTGATAATTGGAATTATCGTCGCCCGGGAACAATTGAAATTCAAGCAAATTAGCGATAAAAGAAAATATCATGTTTCGAAGAAAGATTTCTTCACAATGTCTGTCTATATAAACATTTAAAACTATTCTTTCACCTATGTTTCACTTACTAAAACCTTTTAACAAAAAGAATCATTTATTCATAATTGGCAATCAACAAATGTGTTAAGATCCACTGTTAATGAAGCAGTATGTAATTTGATTGTAGATTTGGAATGACTTTATCAACTCATCAGAAGATGAACAAAACCTTATATTGAGAAGAGCAGATAGAAAAACACAGAAGAAGAAAGAAGAGAAAGATGACATGATTGAGGAAACAGAACTAGACAATTCCTGGGAGGAAATATCAGACAAGCGAACATGTATGTCCTCTGATGTAGTTACCTTCTACATGTATGACATGTTATATATAGACCTACATGTATGTGCCTACATGTATGTAACATGTACACTGATGTAGTTATTTTCTACATACACCATATAATGTAGGCCAGCTTGTATGACAAGTAAACACTTGTTAAATGTCTTCAGATGTAGATCAATTCTACTCTCAGGACACTTTTTATGTAAACTTTTGGTGTAGTTTTAGGTGAGTATTTTATTTCTAATTTTAATTATTTCAGTTAGCCAGTGAAGTAATTGCCTTATTTTTATCTGTTGCCTGATTTACCCATTCCTAATCAGTGTTCAATTTTTCAAGAATCTTATTTTTAAACGCCTTGTTCAATTTTAACCACAAATAGCCAGAATCTTTACAAACCACTTGGTCAATCATGTAATTAGTCCCCTATCGGCTTCGCCGAAGGGGACTTAAGGTTTGCACTCCGTCAGTCCGTAAGTATGTCCGTCAGTCCGTATGTCCGTCAGTCCGTCACACTCAGTTTTCTGGACTTTTTTCCCATACTATAAGACATATTTATCTAATATTTGGTATGTAAGTCTACCACCATGAGTTACAGATCAAGTTCGAGTTTGGTTCAAGTTCATTAATTTTGGACGGAGTTATGGCCCTTTAACTTGGACAAATTTGGTAAAATATAGGTTTTCCGGACTTTTTTTCTAAACCGTTCCAGATATGAAGCTAATATTTGTTATGTGAGTCTACCAGCATGAGTTTCAGATCAAGTTTGAGTTTGGTTCCGGTCAATTGATTTTGGACGGAGTTATGGGCCTTTTTACTTAGAAAATTTTGGTAAAATATAGGTTTTCCGGACTTTTTTTCTAAACCGTTTCAGATATGAAGCTAATATTTGCTATGTGAGTCTACCACTATGGGTTACAGATCAAGTTCGAGTTTGGTTGTGGTCCATTAATTTTGGACAGAGTTATGGGCCTTTGACTTAGAAAATTTTGGTAAAATATAGATTTTCCAGACTTTTTTTCTAAACCGTTTCAGATATTAAGCTGATATTTGCATTGTTAATCAACTACTATGGGTAACCGATCAAGTTGGATTATGGGTTGGGTCCATTGATTTTTGACGAAGTTATGGGCCTTGGGCTCGGAAAACTTTTCTTTAACTATTTTTGCTGGTATACTGAATTATTCCACCGGTAGGGGACTTCTGTATTGCCTTGAAATACGCCTTGAAATACGATCCACACTTGTTTGTAACTGCATCACAACCCACTGGATTAAATTAAACCACAAAGGTAATATATGATCAAATATTGAATGGAAAATTGTCTGAATCATCACAAACTACTGGGTGAATTTGAACTACATAGGGCATGAATCATCAATTTGAGCATTATGTGGCCTGAATATTCACAAACCATTTGAATTTGAACGATATGTGGCCTTAATCTTCACAAACTGTTGAGTTAATTTGAATTTGAATGATATGTGGCCTGAATCTTCTCAAACCACCCAGTTAATTTGAATTTGAACGATATGTGGCATGAATCTTCACAAACCAGAGTTAATTTAAATGATATGTGGCCTGAATCCTCACAAACCACTGAGTTAGGGGACTGTCACAAGGATTAAAATTATTTATTTACAAAATTGCCCAAGCCCCACTCCCCCGAAAATCAAATGGTCGTCCCCTTTAATTTGAATTTGAACGATATGTGGTCTGAATCTTCACAAACCATTGAGGTAATTCTAACTACAAGAGACTTGAATCGGCATATACATCAGGGTTAATTTTAAGCAAAAATGGGATCATTACAATGATTGTGAGTTGTTGATTCAAACAAAATGGCTGCAGCTATTAGAAATTGTGTTGAAATCAAAATATTGATGAATTTGTAAGTTCAAAGCAGTATATTTTGATCAATAAAGAGGCATGTCAAACTTTCTATCTATATATTATTATGTTATTGCAGCTCTTCTCAACTTAAATACTTCATGATGACTTGGAACACAGTAACATGTTTTTGCTTTCTGATTAAAATCACAGCCATAACTATCCATATTTGTCGGGGTTTTCTTCATGAGTACACAGTAACATGTTTTTACTTTCTGATTAATCTCACAGCTATAACTATCCCTATTTGTGAGGGTTTTCTTCATGCTTTCTGACTAATCTCACAGCCATAACTATCCCTATTTGTGGGGGTTTTCTTCATACTTTCTGACTAATCTCACAGCCATAACTATCCCTATTTGTGGGGGTTTTCTTCATGAGAACATTTAATCTGATATTTTCAGAGAGTAATTATTTCCTCCTTGCTTCACATAACCCTCATTGCTTTATTGTATGATGATAGTAATGTCATGAAGATGCTAAAACATAACAGGAAAGTGAATATTAAACCCCTTTGTTAGTATTACGGTATGCCACAAATATTGACCTGAAGAACACACAGTTTAACTTGTCTGATTATAACTGCTTTGTTTTGTAGCTCATCCAGCCTTTACTGCTAAAGAATGTTTCCAGAAGATAGATAAAAACATCAAATCTTATCTGAAAAGACGACATGTTCCTATGGTAGGTTTAGTTAAAACTTGTACAAAAACATCAAATCTTATCTGAAAAGACAACATGTTCCTATGGTAGGTTTAGTTAAATTTGTACAAAAACATCAAATCTGTTCTAAAAAGACGACATGTTCCTATGGTAGGTTTAGTTAAAACTTGTACAAAAACATCAAATCTGTTCTAAAAAGACGACATGTTCCTATGGTAGGTTTAGTTAAAACTTGTACAAAAACATCAAATCTTATTTGAAAAGACGACATGTTCCTATGGTAGGTTTAGTTAAAACTTGCATAATGTACAAAAACATCAAATCTCATCTGAAAAGACGACATGTTCCCATGGTAGGCCTAGTTAAAACTAAAAAAATACTGAAATATCTAAAAGATGACATGTTCCCATGGAAGTTTAATTTAAATTTATGAAAAACATCAAATTTTATCTGAAAAGACGACATATTCTCATTGTAGATTTAATGTAAACAAAAACATCAGATTTTATCTGAAAATATGACATGATCCTAAAGCAGGTTTAATTTACATGTAAACAAAGCAATCAAATATTATGTGAAAAGACAACATGTTCCAGTGGTTGGTTTTATTTAAACAAAAACATCAGATCTTTTCTGAAAAGGACAAAATAACTCTGGCATCAAAGCAGTACTTCAACACCATACACAGAAAGAAGGGACACAAATTTAAAAGTAAAATAAGTATGAAACCAATCAGAACACAGCTTTACCACACAGCAAGTTAATTATATTTATGATTTAAATCTAAAAATGTTCCAAAAATCATTTTGTTTCAATACTTATTCCAGAGTGTGTCAACTAATGGGATGTGAAGTGTGTATTAGACCATAGGTCATCATTTTTTTTTGTAAACTTTAATTGCATCATTTTTTTTTGTAAACTTTAATTGATACAATTCTTACCCAACAGGACTGGGTTGCACAAATGTCATTTGAATTTAATTGATGTTTGGTTTTAATTTTTAATTAATTTTATAAAATTTGATAAGGATTTAATATACATTTAAATTTATGTGTCAGTTTACTTTTGATTTATGCTTATTACTTTTGTTTTGAAATGAAGCTTCTTTATTGCTTTTTTGATGAGCATTGTACAAGGTTTACTAACATACAACTTTTTGCCAAATTTCCATACTTTTTGAACAGAAGTGCCATGTTTGTCAGTTGCTTTGTAGACATTGATTTATCTGTTTTTTCCACAAAGATGTATCAGTGGATTAAATTCAGCTTGTTCAGTAAACAATCATATTCATTTGTTTGTATAACAGTATGTCTTTATAATTAATATACAGGGAGTACTGGAGAATTTGGAGAGAGACTTAATGTCATTCTTCACAGAATGGCCTTCGTCTGTATATCTGTCCGATTTGAAGAATAGTTTTGAGAGGATGATGTTACATGCCCTGTGTCAGTATCTACATCTTGTATCTTCCAGTAAGTTTATATTTAATATAGACCAAATGTTTACCTCCTAAACACCACAAATTATTCCATTATCAGTACATATCAATTACCTAGGGAAGGCACTTTGAACTTGGGTAAATCACCCAGGGAAGTCACGGTCATCATGTAATCTCTCATGTAAGGCAATTTGAAAATGTGTAAAAAAACCGAGGGAAGGGATTTTGAACATGGTTTAATCACTCAGGTAAGAAGTTTGAATACAGGATAAACACCCAAGCACTCTTTGAACATGTAATAACCACCCAAGGTAGGCGCTAAGACATGCAGTAACCATCCAGGAAGACACTTTGAACATGGGGTAACCACCAGGGAAGGCACTTTGAACATGGGGTAACCATCCAGGAAGGTACTTTGAACATGGGGTAACCACCAGGGAAGGCACTTTGACCATGGGGTAACCATCCAGGAAGGCCCTTTGAACATGGGGTAACCACCAGGGAAGGCACTTTGAACATGGGGTAACCATCCAGGAAGACACTTTAACATGGGGTAACCACCAGGGAAGGCACTTTGAACATGGGGTTACCATCCAGGAAGGCACTTTGAACATAGGGTAACCACCCAGGGAAGACACTTTGAACATAGGGTAACCACCCAGGGAAGGCACTTTGAACCTTGGGTAACCACCCAGGAAAGCCTTTTGATCATGGGATAACCGCCCAAGGAAGTCAATCAGCTTTCACACGTTTCAGGGTTAATGGACTTCCAAATGTTTTGGAGCTGATGAGACATAAGTTGTTGAAATGTGGAACAGTAACCTCGGTATTTTGTTATTTATTGAACATGCAGTAGCCACTTAGGGAAGGCATCTTGAAC
>MJUU01004081.1:5734-16267 GCA_002080025.1 Modiolus philippinarum
GTAAACATTCTTTCTGCACAATGTTTGTTTATTTAACATTTGGATATAAAAAATGCCAGATTTTTAAATATTTTATATGATAGTAATTTTCTATAAAACCGAATTTTCAGTATGTTAACTTGGGAACCCACTAAAACCCATCTAGCATATGGAAGATTTATACTTCACACATCTGCAGTGCAAATTTCATTACAATCGGACCTATGGAATTTTTTGGCTTTACTGTTAAAAATGTAATTTTTTTGTAGTTTTTGCGCATGGTCTTTTGATTCTGACTGGAGTTATGTTCCTTTGGCCACAAATTTTTAGTTTTTCCCACTTTGAGTGTGCTGCCATCTGGCGTTAATTGATATACCTACAAAATTCTTTGAATATTTGTCTCTAATGGTTCGATTGCCATTGATTGGCTGGTGTGATCAAATGAAGATGGCCACCAGTAAATAATTGCTGACTGCCAGAAAGGCATGTTAATTTTCTTGATGAGCAAAACATGGTTTTTGTACCTTTCTTGGTTTTGATATCATCATTATGATTAGACCCATAGTAAAAAATGAGTAATTATGCACGACATAGACAGGTAATTATTCATATCATACATGGACACTATTGGACAGTGTACATAAAATTTCAATAGATTAGATACTGATCATTGCCATCATAGACACTAATCCACCAGTCCCTTTGGGACTTTGATTAGATTTATCATTAGTTGACGCTTCTAATATGTGTTTATTCTTTTGAAGGGCTATTCTGATAAAATTGTAATTAGGATACACAAAAAATCATGATAAGAAATGTTTAGACCCATTGTTAAAAATGGGATTTTTGAGTTAAATCTGTTTAAGATTCCCGATGCCCGGTTGAAATGACATTAGGGACCGACCATTTAACCTGAAAGGGGGGGGTATGGTTTTTTTTTCTGGACAGAAAATTTATTTATTATTTTCACGTGTATCAACAAAATATTTTTTTTCAAAATTAACATTATTTTTTTGGGCAGAAAGCCTCCTTCAGAATTTTTTTTTCTCTTCATTTTGGCAGCCAAAATATTTTTTTTCACATAAAATCACGTCCAAAATATTTTTTTTAGAAAAAAACCATAGCCCCCCCCCCCTTTTCAAGTTAAATGGTCGGTCCCTTAGTTTGAGGACAATTTCATTGAATCCGTGCAGAAATGTATATTTTTTTAAATGAAAATAACTATGTCACTATCCAAATTGCTAAAAAGGAGGACAGTTACAACTAAAACACGGATGGACCCACGGATGGGGTGGGGGTCACTTAACATAGATTTTCTTGGTAAGGGTTGCAGACATTTAACCAGAACTAGACATATAAAAGGGATAATTGATGAAATTTTGTAACCTATCTAATGTACACACAACGGAATTTGCCGCAGCTTAAATCGCTGCAGCTATTTTGTCTTAAAATAAGACCCTAATGAAACATGTATGTATCATTTTCTAATTTTTTGCCGCTACTCTTGGTATATTTACCGAAATAATCAAAGTTCAAAGAAAGATATTTTCCATAGACCTTAATGTTAATTTCACTCAAATTTTAAAGAAATTCGATGTGGGAGTGGTTGATGAATAATTTACGCAAACCAACAAACCAATGAAAAGACACCAAATGCATTGCCGATCTATTACTTATTTGCATATAGGGTTTATTCGGATGGCCAATGAACAAACAGAATTTTGATTTGTTTACTAATTTACATAAAAATGTTTAGGTAAATCCAGTTACCATTTACTTTTATCAAAATGAATTTGTTTACAGGTAAAAAGTTTTTGTCAACACTTTGTCAAGTAATTTCAAAATTAATTTTTTGATTCGCAATCGAGATTTACTCCCGACCCACGTGTTTTGGTTAATCGATAGACCCCTCTCGAGGGTATTATAACAATAAATACAGGTGTGCAGTTAACCAGGTACACCCCCTGTTTTCGACTCAAATTTTCTGTTAAAATAACATAGAAGGGTAATGGAAAACTTTTTACTCTTTGTGTGTAAAATTATGGTAATGCATGGCATGAAGCGGCAAAAATTAGCTTTCCGTTGGCGTATGCCATGTCATCTTAAAAAGATATTTGGAGAAAAGTCGCGGCAAATTTCGTTGTGGCTACTTTATATATATTTTTGCATGTTGTAAGGCACAGACCATTTCATTTTCAGAGGGGGGCTTGGATTTTCACTCGAGCCGGGGGGAATTTTTTCGGATTTATACACTAGGGTACGCAACTTTGTTGATCCAGGCAATTTTCTATGGACAAAGTCGGAGCCAGATTTTATTTTCATCTAACCAGGTGCTGGTCAGAGAATTTTTCGGGGCAAAAATCGAGACCAGAATTTTTTTTTTAAAATATTTATGTCTTGAAGTTTTGGTCGCAGTGGATTTTATCTAAGCGGAAAGAATATACGGGCGGAAAGAATTCACTGCTACATATTGATATGAAGCGTATGTCAATTATATTTAAAAAAAAATTCAATAGCTTGATATGGCCTTATAGCCATATCATTTCTTGTCTATTGTTTAAATACCACCGGATTTCAGACTGTGACGAGACCATTGTACCATCAAGGGGATTTGTAAACAACATGATAGAGGTTTTTTTCTTCTGAAAATAGACAATTCAATAGAAATCTATTTTATACTGCCTTGACTGGGTAAAAATGAAATTTGCATATACAGCCCGTAATTTAGATTGGTCAAGATAATGTCTGTAATTTTAAGTCATCAGTTAATAAAGGTGTCATTAAATGGGTATTTTCATACTAATCCTGTATAATGTCCTCGTACAGTCGTATTGGGTTTCGATCACCTGCATTGGTCCGAGGCGAAGCCGAGGGCCAATACAGGTGACCTCAACCCAATACGACTGTACTTAGACATTATACAGGATTAATATGAAAATACCCATTTAATAACACCATAATAAAGATGTACACAAAGTAACATAATTTTATGCATTAAAATAATCCATATATAAAAGTTATATACATTCAAATAAGTGTGTAAATAATCGAGTCCACTTAATGAAATAAGAATTCCCGGGTAGTAATGAAAAAATATTGTCATGGATACAATTTTTTTACAATAAACTATCCCATAGCATATTTCCTGTTTGTTGACGGCGCAGACGCCAAAGACATATATTTGTTCGCTATGTCTCGCATCCGCAACTTTTCGTGGCACGAGAGAAAATAGCAGTACGAAATTTTTGCGTAAAACAGTTTTTCCTGTGTGAGGACGAAGAAATATATTTGACTGCTCCTTGTTGTTGGATGTTTTGAAAGCATCATTATGCAATATCTATATCTTCACTTTCACTGTTGTGTCAATTATATTGCATAAAAAAGGAACACTACGTACGTTACTACAGCATGAATGGAAGGCTCCAAGGTCAAACTTCTGACTTTGCATAACCATTGACTTGCTACTTACCTACGGACAATGGTAATACCATAGGAAGCTTCAAATGGATGCAAAAAGAAAAAAAAATGTCCAAAAATCGCTTGCTTTAAGACGGATATGATAATTATGCAGAATACTCTTCACCTAGCATGTGGAGGATGGGTCCTCAGGTACCAACCTCTTAATAAACTGTTTCAACTTTAGCTTTAGTAGGGCCTATGACTACCCCAAATTGTTCGGCATAACCCAGCTGCGCAAATCTATCCACTATAAAATAAAACGCACACAATCTAAATAGTATATATACAATAACATTCTACAGTTAACCAGTAGAAAACACTAAATAGACCCCCTTTTTCGGAAATCGATGTGCCTAACCCCTGAATGAAAATCTCTGCTTAATATTTCAATAGAAAACAAAATTTAATAGGAAAGGTTTATTTAGTGTGTTTTAGGTTGAAGTAGGGGCATTGAAAGCATGTTATCAGAATGATAACATGTTTTTGAAAGATTGAAAGTCTAAAACAAATAGAAAATTCACTAAGGGTTCTAGAAACCATTGAACTTTACAAACATAATTTCTAGACATATCTTTAAAATTTTCGTGAATGTATGGATAGGTATATGTAATGTACGGATTTTTATAATCTGTTGGGTGTCCCGTATGAAAATGGCAATTATGTGGAATCATTGTTAAGCTGATACCACTAACAAGGCAGAAACATATCAGAACATCTAAACAAGCTGTCATTTTTGTGTCTCCTGCACCTAGTGTAGGAACGACAAATAGGGATCACTATCCGTCGTCTTGCGTCCGTCCGTCCGTCTGTCTGTCTGCCTAAGCGAATCTCCTCCTTAACCGATTGCCACTTTTCAACCAAACTTGCAGGAATGATTCAGTATATGTTAAAGATGTGCACCATGCATTTTGTATTTCTTTGTTGTATCCAGATTTTATGGTGTTTCATTTCCGTTTATTGGCGTATTGAGGATTCATCTTCATTATCCGCAATTCCTCCTGAACGGAATTGCATTTTTAATCAAACTTGCAGAAATGCTTCATTATATGTTGAAGATGTGCACCAGGCATTTCGTTTTTCTTTAATTTAGTTTGTTCCAGATTTACATTGTTTTTTTTTGGACTTTGTCATTTTCGCTTGAGGGTTCGACTCCATTATCCACAACTCCTCAACAGCTTTGTACTTTTTAACTTACAGGAATGTTTCAGTTTATATTGAAAAAGTGTATCATGCATTTTATTTTTCCCTGGTTTTGTTTTTTTCTAGATTTACAGTGGTTTTGGGACTTTGTCATTTTACCTTATTAGAGTCTGGAGGTCTTGTGTCCATTTTCCACAAGTCCTTCTGAAAGGCTTTGTTTTTTTCAACCTAACTTGCGGGAATGCTTGAGTATGCACCATGCATTTTGTTTTTCTGTACATTTGTGCTATTTACGCTATTTTTGGACTTCGCCATTTCAGCTTATTGGGGTCTTAGGATATGTCTCCAATTATCCACAACTCCTCCTAAACAGCTGTATAAAGTTCAACCAAACTTGCAGGAATATTTCAGTGTATGTTGCAGATGTGTACTACATGAATGTTATTTTTCTTTCTTTTCATTCGTTTGCTTTCAGATTCCATTTTATTATTTAACTTGCACTTAAGGTTATCGAGTCTTAGGACATGCCTCTATTATCCTCATCCGTTAACACAAAGGAATTCCATGACACTGACACTAGAGCAACGTTCTTAACAATGAGACGGGTGCATGGGTTTTGTACTAACGGGCTTTCATCCAATCAAAAGCCGGCATTCATCACAAGCCGGGGATAATAAGTTTTACCCCTGTCCGTACGTACGTACATACGTACGTCCATACTTACGTCCGAAATTTTCGTCAAAGATTTCTCACCTTGTGTATGCAGGAATGATTTGATATTAGGTCCGATGCTTTGGTATGATGAGTTGTACCGTGTCTCCCCTTTTCAAGTCCGTCACTCATCTACTTCTTGTTTGCCGACATATCTGTATGGCGGGGGCATCCCCGTCCCATGGACACATTTTCTTTATTTTCAGTTGTTGGCAATCCGGCATCCATGAATACAAGAAAAGATACACGGACGTAGCGTGGTTCGAGATTAAGCAATGATTTCCACACAAGGCAATGGTAGGGGCCGTCATGATGTCACTATGAGTTATTTGGTTATTTCAATATAAATAACGCGAATGAAAGCTTCCCATTGCCTTTTTTAACATGTATTTGTAGAGAGTTTGTCTTAGGTGCAATTACTTCATATCCTTTCGTTGTTTATAGTAACACAAAGGAATGGAACAATGCTTTTATTTTTTATCTTCAACCTGGACTCATCATCTCTTCAAATTTAATTACCGATATGTTTTCCCCTTTTAAATCGGAGACACGTTTTGTTTCATCAAAAACTTTGTGGACACCTTTTCTCTTACATCAAGATTGCATCCAAACAAAGCAGGACTGAAGTTTTAATTTTTTCCAATCCATCTCGAGGAAAAAGTCGTTTGTGGGTGTTTGAACATCTTGGACTGTATATTTTAATCAATTTTTCATTGAGTTTGGATAATTTAACATACTTCACGGTATAATCTTTATTTATTATGTCGACAGTTTTGAGGTAGAAATTGTCGTTTTTGAGCAACAAAAGAAAAAAGGGTTTTGAAGAGATATCGATGCAATTCTTTACCTGTGTGTTCCAATAAAAGAATAAAATTGATCTGAACCATTTCAAAATGAGATGCCAAAAGGACCCGGCGGTTTCAGAAATAGGAGCACAGTGATAAGATTTGGTTTTTTATTAGATCATTTGACCTGTCAGTCCGTATGTCGGTGTTCTTTTCCGTCCGTCTTTCAATTTTTAATAAGTCTTCCCCTCTGAAACCATTTAGATAATTTTTAGTAAAGCATAGTCTGAGGAATTATCCGGGTATTTTGTTTTAAAAATGTGTCCAAGGGCCAAATATTATAGGGCCGTACATACCTTTAAATATGGGTACATTTCGATTTTATTTCGGGGGGGGGTCAAATTCTTTCACATTTTAAAAACTATGCTGGGGATAAAACGATCAGCATTATCAGATATACCTACCATGCAATGTTGAAGAAAATCAGATAACTCATTTTGGAGTTATCACCCTATTCTATGGAATGTTTCACAAAAATTAATTTATTTTCCAAAGCATCTATAACAAATTGGGGTCATGCAAAAATGCATATCAAGTTCTGCGTACATAGAAAATTCTAAGTTAGTTTAAACGTATTTATTATCAAATAAAGAATTACATCTATAAATATCTCATAATTTTCATGTACAATACTGGATCCGGAAACAAGCACAGCTTATAAAAGCTCCGTCTCCATGTTAATATAACAATTATAAAATATAAATACATTATTTGATGCTCAATGTACATATATCAATATAACAGTGATTATTGCTATTGCATATGTTGACAATGAAGATAGGAAAAATATATGTGTAAATATATAAACATGTATAATAGAAGTAAAATTAAATAAATTATAATTGATATCTGAAAAAAAATGATACCAATATAGAGAACAATAAAGAAGAAAAAAGTAAATGCAGGAAACTAGAAGTGCATATCAATAAAATCTTTTACTATTAATAATATACTTCTGAACTTGTAAAAATAACTGTTTGTTTTGTTCATCTGAGAGAACAGAAGAACCGAAAAGCAGAGTGTTTTCATCGAAATTTATTTGGAATGGTAGGGATAAAAATGTGTTGTTTCTCAATTGATTATAACGGCTACACCCAAGTAAATAGTGCGAAGTAGATTCAGTGTTTCCACATACACAGTTTGGAGAGTCAATTAAATTTCGTGCATACAGATGTTCACAAAGGGAAGAGCAATTCATTCGTAGTCGGGCATGTAGCACCTGGCCCATACGATCTCCCACGTAATAGTATATAGGACGTTTATTTGTTTTCTTAACTACTTGGTTTTTAAACACATATGGAGATTTAATATTACGGATGGTAGTGGGCAAGTTATTCCACAGCTTAATAGAAGACGGTAGAAAATAATCTGAATAGAATTTAGTGTTAACTCGAGGTTCGACGATAAGTTGAGACTGGCGGGTATTGTGCGTATGTTGATCGGCAACCATATTTGGTATCATAGTTTGTAAATATGAAGGTGTACATTTATTTACCATTTTATGAAATAGAATTAACTTATGACCTGCTCGTCTATTAGCCAATTGTTCCCAACCGGTCTCATCGTATAATTTCGTACGAGATGCGAGTTTTGTGCCACCCGTCACAATTCTAGCTGCTTCGAGCTGGACAGATTCTATTTTGTCAACAAGACTGTTGTTACTGTTATCCCACACAACGTCACCATACTCAAGTATTGGTCGTATATAGGAAAAATAGAGTTTTTCTAATGAGAACCTGTCAAGTATAAATCGATACTTTCTAAGAATATTTAATCTTCGATATGCCTTGTCGACAATAGAGTTGATATGATCATGCCATGATCCATTATTAGACAAAATAATCCCTAGATGTTTATGATTCGAGACTTCTTGTATCGGAATGGAGTCCATCTCAAGTACTGGATGGGCAGGTTTATTTAATTTGCGTGATATTGTCATAGTATCGGTTTTATGTGGATTAAAAGTAACCAACCATTTCCGAGCCCAATTATGGACAGTTTCAAGGTCCGAGTTACGTATTTCAGCCGACGACACAGGATCTTCGACAAGAAGGAAAATACTTGTGTCATCGGCGAAAAGCCTTATCCCAGCCTGAATTTCCACAACAATGTCGTTTATGAATAAAATAAACAATAAGGTACCCAGTATAGAACCTTGCGGTACTCCCGCTTTTATTTCAAGCCAGTTTGAATTTGAACCGTTTAAAACAACTCGTTGAAATCTACCAGATAAGTAGTTCTCTAGCCAATTTAGTAACTTGCCAGTAATTCCATATGTCCGCAATTTGAAAATAAGACCCCTATGCCATACACGGTCAAATGCTTTACTGATATCACAGAAAACAACCCTGAATTCTTTCCCACTGTCAAGAGCTTTCCCAATTTCATTCGATATATTTATAAGTTGATTAACAGCAGAATCACCACGAGTGAAACCTGATTGATAACGGGTAATTACAGAGTTTTTTTAACAAAAAATTGTGCATATATTTATACACGCATCGTTCGAAACATTTTGATATGACACATAATAACGAGATAGGTCTATAGTTAATTACGTTACTAGGAGTACCCTTTTTAAAAACGGGCGTTACATTTGCCTTTTTCCAACAAGATGGAAAAGTTTCAGATGCCAATGAAAGATTAAAAAGTTTACATAGAGGGTTACTCAATTCACGTGCAGCTTCCTTTAGAAGACGAGGACTTATTCCATCTGGGCCTGAGGCCTTAGATGAATTTAATATAGATAGAACATCATTTACGTCACGCTCATTTAAAATAAGGTTTTCAAGTTTATGTACACTGTTGAAGGGAATATCTGGTAGTGCACTATTAGTTTCGTTTAATGCAGCTTGTGAAGCAAAATACTGATTGAACATATTAGCTTTCTAAAGTTCGTCGAAAATAAGGTTATTATCCTTCAATAAAGGGGGGATACTATTGTGGGGAGATTTCATACCCGTTATAAGATTACATGTTTTCCACCAGGAACGGGAAGAAGAATTACATTCGGGTAATTTTTTTTATCAATAATTCTTGGTAATCGCTTTGCGCCTTACGTATTAGTTCAGTGACGTCGTTACGTATTTTACGAAATTTTTCCCAATCACCAGGATGGTTTGAACGATTAGCCTTCCTGTGAATTCTATTTTTTGTCGCATGCGTCTGCGGATCTTACTAGTGAGCCAACGTGGTTTTTCCTTGCGAACACTAATGATTTTGTTGGGTATTGTTGCCCGGGCGGCATCAAGAATACAGTTGGTAATATCTGTCGTTATCTGATTTATGTCATCATTATAAAATAATGCATCCCAGTCAACGAGAGATAATTTCCTACGATATTCATCATAATTGCCTTGATTATATAACCAAATATTGCGTTTCGCAGTTTTCAGAACATGTTTCTCACAGTTAAGATAGCCAACAACAGGGCAGTGATATCGGACTTGGTCCATTAAAGGTGGACCTACGGCCGTGTATGGGACAAAATTTACGTCATTAGTTAATATAAGATCGATAATGGACGAAGAATACTCGGAAAAATTTGTCGGTTCGTCAATTAATTGACGAAGACTATAACGAGAAATGATATCTTTTAACTTAGAATTATTTGGATTCTGCTGATTATCGTTTAAATCCCCAGTAAGTATGACGTAGTCGATACTGGCATCATCACATGCTCCTTCAATTGAATTATCAACAAGATTCCAAGTTCCATTTTCCATTCGCCAATAAAGGCTTGGACGCCATAAATCTCGCTAACATTCTACATAGCAAAGCAGTAACATCTAACATTCCACCTTACTTCAAAGATCAATCTGTTCCACTTATTTCGTATTCCTACACTAAACCCATTGCAACTTCCATTTTCAATTACAAACGGGTATTGCGTGACTTCAAAATTGACGACTTCCAAACCAAACCACCTGATTGCGCTTGCTCCACTTCCCCCTTCAATTACAGTCCGGCTGGACACGTGGTAACCGGTGACCTAAATATTATAGACAATATCAAACTAAGAGAGGTTTTTTCAAAAGGTCCCAAATTCCGTGAACCCCAGCATATCAACTGGAAGTACAACTTCAAAATTTTGATGGATGCAGTTGAGGACTATGCGAGGAAGTGGGCAAAGAAAGAGAAAGAAGATGTCGAGACGCTGTCCGACTGGATCAGGTCCATTAAGTCGTTAATTGTGAATCGTATTCGGCGTTTGAAAACATCAATGAAATCCAGAAATCCCAGTATATTTGAAGATCCCCTTGTTAGGAAAACTATGGACAACCTCCATGAAAATTAGGTCATTGTCCCTGCAGACAAAGCTTCTAACAACATACTGTTCGTGTGTAAGAAACACTATCTTGACTGTCTGGTTAAGGAGATGGGAATTGAGAGTTCATCA
>MJUU01004081.1:16995-30092 GCA_002080025.1 Modiolus philippinarum
ATCCCAATGAGCTTGAAATTAAAGAGACTACCGATACACCTACCTCAGCTTCGTATTTAGATCTTTTAATTTACATTGACGAAAATGGACGTTTGAAATCTAAGCTGTATGACAAACGCGATGATTTTAACTTCCCAATTGTGAACTTTCCCTTTCTGAGCAGCAATATACCTACCTCTCCAGCCTAAGGAGTGTACATTTCACAGTTGATTCGTTACTGTCGGGCATGCAGTTTATACAGTGACTTTTTAGTTAGAGCAAAAACACTGTCCCAAAAGCTGCTTAGTCAGGGATTTGTTCAGCCTTTGTTACTTTCATCCCTTCAGAAATTCTATGGCCGTCACCATGACATCATTGACAGATATGACGTGTCTGTGTCCCAAATAAAAACGGACATTTTTAGCTAGATTTCACGTCTTCACGGATTTGACATAACCGGATTTGACTCAACCCCGGATTGACTCACTGATAGTGTGACGGGTGCCGCTAGCGGAGCAGGACATGCTTACCCTTCCGGAGCACCTGATGTCACTCCCGGTTTTCATGGGAGTTCACACTATGAGTGCCTTAGTTCTTAATGTTATCCTTTTATTTCCGTGCATTGTAGCTGTCTCACGTCCTGGTTTTGTCTTTGTTTTATCTGTTGCCGTTTTTGCCATGTCTTTGGACTTCGATTTTTGTAGGCATCGCTTCCCTTGTTCCTTCGGTATTCTACTGCCGTTGTTTCAGAGTTAGGAGGTATGTAAAATGTACCGTATAAAATTTTCTTCCCCTTTATTTTAAGCTGAACCCATAATGCTTCTAAATTTTGGAACTCTAGATCAGGACGTAGATTCTAAGTTATCCTAAATAACCATATAAAAGATCTTTTCTGATCCATTTGAAAATAAACTTTGTCACAATAGTCCTAGAATGGCCCCCTTAAAATAGTATATCTGACAGGTCCGTGTCTCATTCAAACAAGGAACATTGTTCTACATTGAACCTTACGGAAAACGTATGAGAAGGTATCATTTGAAACTACTTGCCTACTACTGTCCTGTTGAAAACTAAATCCGAAAAGTCCACATAAATACAAGATGGCTGCCAGCGAGAATCATTAATATTGGACACTTTGGAAAAGCATTCTATGATCAATTATAAAGTTAAGAAGCCAATCTATTATTAATGTAATTGTATTTTATTTGGGAGAAGACTTTAACTGTAAATTTATTAGCCTTTGGATGGTCACCTTTAAAATGTATCCGGCAAGTCGACACTTAATCTCATATGTCAACCAGTGGGGAACTTAAATATGAACCTTTCACGGACAGTGTACATGTATTAATTAAACTGGAAGCAAAAATATTTATGGGATGCTGACAAAGTCATGTCTCTTTTGGTGCCGACCTATTATACACAGGCGTCCGATGAGTTTGGATTGTTCCTTCGTTCGTATGAAGTCACGTTAGTTATAAAAGGGCTAAAATAATATCTTCTTTGCACATGGTTATGAATTTTTACAACCTGCCCATGATTTCTACCAAATTTAACGATTGCCATTATCTAATACACCAGTACATGTATGAACTCGAAACTAAAGATAACAATGACACTATAACTAGCATAACACCAGGGCTAGCACATCTATAATACTTTTCACGCTTGGTTTCAAACTTTTAAGAAACTTCTGCAACAGTGAAATTCCTGTTTCTTGGCAGCACTTTCCCCAATATTAATTTTGTAATAAAATAGCGCGCAGCGTCCGTCGTAAACTTCTCATTCAAAGACCTTCTCTGAAACCACTCGGTCGATTGGAACAAAACTTGGTCACAACAGTCCTTGCATGGTTCCCTTTAAAAATTTTAACCGACAGCTCACTACTTCGCCATGCGTTAATGGTTGACAGGCACAGAATTGCCCCATTCATGGACGTAATTATTGAACCTGCTTAATGTATTAATCGGAAAAAAGGCAAAATTGTTATCTCAGTTGCATAAATAACGGACTAAACGCAAAAATAACGGACATTAAGCAAATTTGTCGGACAAAAAGCGTCGGACTTAACGCAAAAGTTTGGGACATTAAGCAAAATTGTCGGACAAAAAGCAAAAACGGATAAAAAGCGACGGACAAAAAACAAATCGGACAAAAAGCGTCGGACTAAACGCAAAAGTTTCGGACATTAAGCAAAACTGTCGGACAAAAAGCAAAATCGGACAAAAAGCAAATGTCGGACAAAAAGCACTGTATCACAACGGCTGTGGTGTTGAGTTGGCTGACAAGCTTGAAAAACTACAACTGGAGGCTGCTAGAATAGTCACAGGTTTACTCTCGTATGCAAGTCGTCAATCTTTATACTTTGAAACTGGTTGGGAAAAGCTTATTGATCGCAGGAATCGTAGCTGTTTAGCTTTATTATATCGTATTAAAAATGGTCTAACACCCTCGTACTTAAATGAATTGTTCCCCCCTTTAGTGTCTGATATCTCAAATTACCCTCTTAGGAACAGTCAAAACTTTGCACTTCCTCATTATCGACTAACACAGACAAATGTATCCTTTTTTCCGTCCACTATACGAAATTGGAACTCCTTAGATTTGGAAACCAGAAATATCTCTTCTGTAGCTAGGTTCAAGCGAAATTTAAAAAATATTAACGTTGATAGTAAACCATGGTTTTCTCATGGTGATAGGAAGCTTAATATAATTCATACTAAACTTCGACATAATAACAGTTGTCTAAATTATGATCTGTATAGATTTAACCTTAAAAATGACGCAGGTTGTGATTGTGGCTTTCCTTGCGAAAATAGTTATCATTTTTTCATGGAGTGTTCCTTATATACTCAAATACGACAAAATTTATTTATGATTCTTGAAATTTATGGTGACATTAACTTAAACATTATTCTGTTTGGTAACATGGAACTTACAGTTGACCAAAACAAAGATATATTCCAAGCAGTACAGGCTTATATAAACAATAGTAATAGGTTTGATTGAATTCTGCAGGTTTCCTTTTCTTCTTTCTTTCCGTTTGTTAATTTATATATTTATATATTTTTTCTATATCTCTGTAATGTTTTGTAATATTCTATAATGTATCCAATTTTGTTACTTCTTACATAGCATTTTGTATTTTATTTAAATGATTTTTATTTATTTGAATGATTGCTGTTATTTATATATAATTTATTGTAAATTGTAGGGAGTGGGCTGTAAATAATGTTGTAAAAACTTGTGCCCAATCCCAATTGCTAATGTTTTGAGCAAATAAAATATGTTTAATTCATAATTCACTGTATCATATATATACAAAATGTATATATATACAGGTATTTACCTATGGCATGCGGCTTACACTTTAGAATATAGCGTTAACGTATTAAAGCAGTGATCAAAATTGAAAATGTAAAAACGTAAATGATGCCCCAGTAATAAAAGATGCATATTTAAAACTCATTGTTGAAGTCCAAATGGTGACATCAAGATGAAGAACAACAATGAAAGCGTTGTTTCACTGCTTGCTTTTACTATGTATTTGTAGAGACTCATGTTCATTTACTCCATATCCATCATGGTAAATGTAAACAATTTTATGTCTATTTAATAACATCAGTATTTTATGCAACACATATAAGTAATGAAGCCAATGATAACTTTGATCTTTTCAACCGATTGATACCAAATTTTGCTATTTTTGAATTGTTTCTTCAAATGTGATCATTTATGTGCCATCCCTACTCTGCACCTCACCTTACTGGATGTTTGTACTCAACAAAGTTGGCAAAATAGGGCATGTTTTAATAATGTTAAAGCTTCAGAATGAAAGCAAAGAGAAGAATGTTTATATTTGTATTATCATGGATTTTGCAAAAACGACATGTTCATCCTTTCTGCACTGATGAGACATAAGTTGTCGAAATGCGCATATGCAGAAAGTAAATTCACAGTAACTTCGGTATTTAGTTATACATTTAAATTGATCCGAGGCGAACTTGGCGCAAAAACATCAGGTCGAAATTCTTCCATAAAAATTATACAATATGAACCAATTTTTAAGTTTTTCTCCCAATTGGCGTTGAATTTGATTCTCAGTACAAAACTGAGTTTTTTAAATAATTGAAACATGCCCTTTATAAAACCTACAATGTCCGAAAATTACAATTACAAACCATAAATTTCAAGGGAGTCGTACTGGTAAAACACACATAAAAGACAAAAGATAGACGTAATAAACAATAGGAACTCAGAATAGCCGACTTTGTACTTGCACTTGCAAAATCTAACAGTAAGGTTAAACCGGTTAAGGGTACCCGAACCTCTCCTTTCCTAATTGTATAATAAACATACGAATAAAACCCAATGACTCTAAGACCACTATCTTGATAAAGAAAAGAATTCGACAAATTGTTATCAGGAAAAAGGGTCAAAGAGTGCTTGTCGCTTAATTGCTGAGTAAGCCCAATTGGCCTAGTTAGCTGGTAAAACAATGTCGTAGTATGGAAAGAATTAACTCAAAATTTCCAGAAGGGTTTGGTAAAGAATCAATGTATATTACAGTAGACATTAGCAGTATCAGTGAGAGTCCATCAAACTAGTAAAATCTTAAGTTTTTGGACCCTAAAACTCAAATTAACGCATTTGTGTAGAATATCCTATTGAAATTCATCCTTACATAAAAAATGTAAATAACGTCCCAGTTTTTCTGGATTTTTTATCAATCTCTGGCATTTTTGACAACGTTTTGGTAAAAATGAGAGTGAGAATTTTCCTTGGTAATAAGCTGTTTGCTAGTCACGCCATATTAAAATATCAATGATTTTTGATTTTGGAATTAGCTCTTTCATCATTTTTGCTTCGATATTCGTTTGCCGCTGTATGTTAATATCTTCTATAAATACTTCACAAAAGTATATTGTTGTTAACGTGTGGATGTGAAAGTAAGGCTACGTCTATTTAAGTTTTCAAAAGTAGAACAAACGCATGCGAATTGAGCCAGGTGAGATATATACACCCTGTAGGATAGAGTTTGAAGAACGAAGCCTTATAGAAGAGGGAAATTAGTAGTTATAGCCAAATCAATATCTTCCCCTCAATAATAAATTTCAGTTTTTATTTTGCAAAAGCCAAAGGTTGTTCTTATTACCAGAAAAGGTTAGTATTGAGAATCACTGTTTGCTTTAGTAAGTATAGTTGTTGATGATAAACGATGTCGACATCATCTAAAAACTAGTGATTGCCAATAGTAAGGATATCTTCAATGCACCTGTTATCGCAGAATATTAAAATAAGAATAAGTATTTTGTACGGTTCCATTTTACAGTTTTTTCGGGAAGCAAAAATACTTGAACCTGCTAGATGTCAAACGACGCTACATCAATGCCTTTTTAAACACTGGATGTGGAATAGTCAACAAAAATAAAAATATCTGACAAGTTTTTCTTTAAACACTTCCCCACGATTTGACAGACCGCTTCAATGTTTCTGTTTCACAAATGAGAATAGATATCTTTGAGTAGATCCAGAGTTTACTATCGGACTGACTAACACCGGCTATGACTAAACCGGACTTTTCACTGGCAATGTGACGGGTGCCACGCGTGGAGCAGATCATGCTTACCCTTCTGAGCACCTGATGATACCTCCGTTTTTGTAGAGGTTCACATTGCTAGTGCTTTAGTTTTGTGGCGTTCCTGTTTATTTTTGTCAATTTTGTTTTGTCTTTGTCATACTGTCTCATTCAACCTTTCCTCATTCTTGCTTCGGTATTCGATGTATGTATTCCCTATTTAGCCCTACAAAGAGACCTATATTGACCCATCTTTCTAAATTACGTTTTGTCTTATTCTTTCCTGTTCAAGATTGTGGTCTTGGAGTAAGTGGTCTACCTGTATTGGGTTTTATTTGTATGTTTATTATACTATAGGGAAACGGGATAGAGAAAGGGGAGGGTTGGGTACCCATAAACCGGTTTAACCCTACCGCTAGCTGTTGTAAGTGCCGGTACCAAGTCCGGCTATTCCGAGTTCCTATCGTTGTTCATGTTTGTCTTTTGTCATTTTATTGTTTTTCATGTGCATTTCCCTGATTGATTGTGGCCCGTGATTGTAGTGTTCGGCCATTGTAAGTGTTTCCTGTTGTCTTTCTTTCATTTACTATAGACAAAACACCGTAAACCACCACATGGCAATCATAGAGTTGATTGTAAGAAAACTTGGTAATAAAATACGGAGAAATGTGGCATTAATATGTACAGATGATCAGAGTAATAATTTGATTTCTAGAAAATAAGAAACCAGAAATGTTGAATTTGGATAAAGCATTCATATGAGAAATTTTCATGGGAAGAAGTACACAATAAATGTGCAAACACCTGAAGCACAAGGTTTCTAGGGAATCCATGCTGTAGCCGAGACAAACTCCTTTGAAAATAAACAAATGAAGGGATATTAAGTAAATGCATATGGGATGAAATCCCCGAAAATGTATGGTAAGATTGAAAAGAGTGGATCAACGCTTTTATTGTTGTTCGTCAATTTGAAGTCACCACAAGGCCTTGAACAAATAGCAACCACTAATACCTAATAGAATTAAATTCAAGTCGCCCCTAGCACCGCTTGGATTAGCATTAAATTTCTAGGTATCGAACGATGCTACTTGCATGCCTTTTGATCCAATTGATAACAGAAATTTAAATATTGGGAAAAGTACTTTTAGAAACACAGTCATCCATTGCCCGACAAAAGAACCAATAAACAATACAACATTTAAAAGATCACAGTGCACTTATAGAGATGATTGTAAGAAGACCGGGAAATGTGAGCATTATTTATATTCATATTATAATTTGATGTTGCAAAAATGAAGAAGCCAAAACGTTTATTAGTGCATTCATATGAGAAGTTCTAAAACACCATTATTGAACAAATATAGAAAGCAATGTATTTGAGAACTTTTATTGTTGTTTTTCTTCTTGAAGTCACAATGAGGCCTTCAAAAATGAACGATCACTCATTTGGCACTA
The DNA here is from genome assembly GCA_002080025.1 of Modiolus philippinarum. NCBI lineage: Eukaryota > Metazoa > Mollusca > Bivalvia > Mytilida > Modiolidae > Modiolus > Modiolus philippinarum. The sequence goes on from MJUU01004081.1 coordinate 24,005, forward strand.
AACAAATGTTAGCTTCCTCACCTGTTTTTTACTTGAGTACATTGGAATTACAATAAAAATGCATACCATATACGCCCATCACCACAATGCTATAAAGAGATGTGTATCGAAAGGTTAGTAACATTCCAAGAAACTTGCGCTAAAGCATATTGGATATAGTAAGTAGGATGGAGATTATGCATCATGTATGTTCTTATTTTGAAACGCAGTAATGATATGTATTGAGAAAATATTCGCAATTTATTTTCAGATTTATATATTATCAGCAAAGTCATGTCTGTATCGTGCTTACAGAATACAATGCCCACATACATCACAGTGGATTCACAGTGTGACATCATTTCAGTGTTCCCCGGTAACCAGATACCTGTGTTTGTATAATATTATGCAGAAAAGAGATCAAGAGATATGTAGTGCTGAGGAAGAGATAGCTGGTCCAGGTAAAAGATTGGAATATCGCGTATAGAATTTACAATGTTAAACTACTTTTATGTAAGTTTTGAAAAACGAAATTCAAAGGCAAGCTAATCTTTTTTGTAAATGATTAATTGAGTGATTAAAATGTTCATTTTAGACAATTAGTAGTAATTAGGCAAATTTAACACCTACCAAGTAAATAGCAGATTAGGACATCAAAAAGGGTGTGCAAGTCTTGTTATATGACAACCGTTAAATTTTGAACCGTTTACACAAATCAGTATTTATAATTTTTTTGGTTTTGATGTCAAAATTGTCTGTCAAAATATGATCTCCGGGTCACAACTGAATGATAATTATAGGTCCTTTACAGACAGACAGATATGATAAAAATCAGTCTAATGATATCTTACCTGATAAAAACATTTTTAACTTCGTTTAATTGGTATACCAACAATAGCAAATAATACTAATTAACCAGTCTCTTTGTTTTGTAAAATCTATTTAGATCCAAGATTAAACATGATAATATCAAACGATAATCTACAAAAACACCTGGTACCTATCCACTTACCTATCTCATTAATTTGCCCGGCATCTGAATCGGTTTTCAGGGGCTTCGGCTACAGAGCTGCCGGGCGCGTCCCCAGGTGGTGGATAGGGGAATGCCCTGTCTATGCGGGGTAGTCAGGTCATTATACGGAAAGCCTGACCGCGAACCATTGTAGCCAAACTGTGTGGAGAAACGCCACGCTCCATGCAGTATAAAGACCCCTTCTGTATTTCTCTAAAGAGAGCAGACGCACTGGGTGTCGTATGGAAGGCTAAATTTCCTGCCCCTACCCATTTCTCCAATTTTCCAGTGGCAGTCAAAAGTCGTTGCCCAGGTTGTCCCTTCCACCTTTATTTCTTTCTTCTGATACTTTCAATTTTTTTAATTGATTAACTTGTTCTCGTCCTGATATAGCTGAAATATTGCTCATTGGACGTTAAACTCTAACTAATCAATCAATCAATCTCATTAATTTGCCAAATACTTAAGTGACTGTAAGTGAAATGCAGCCACATGCATCCATGCTTACCTCCTTTAAAAGGTTTCCAAAATACTACTACTACTACCAACAAGTAATCGATTTGCGCAATGTATGAAACTTACTGCTCATTTGTGTTCAGGTTACCTATTTCGTCAACCTTTCATCATTGCAAAGTAATTTCGAATTTATTTATCTCAGTTTAGATTATAAATGCACACTATATATTTTGTCTTGTCTTTAGTACATGTATATGGTTTCACACCCGTCAAGGAAATTTTTCTGTCGGTATATTGCTTATGAGAATTGAATTGGCTCACTTTCTCGCGTAGTTTTCATAAAAGCTCCACATCAACATATCGGTGCCCAATAATTTCCATTTTGTGTTTCTGTCAACTTTTTTATCCATGTTTTCTTGGCTTCTATCAATGAGAAAAGCATGATTTTAGCCAGAATCTAATTGTCTATGGTTAGTTTCGTCATGTTTATTCTTGGATGTTTAATTTTAGTTATATTTTGGTCAACGTTTTGTTTTGAGTTATTCCTTAAAATAATTTGACATTTAGTTTAAAGCTTGAGAATAACCAGTTGAATAAGGTTTAAGATTTCAATCATTTAACAGAATTACAGAGATTGTTGATCAGTTTTTCATTACATTTCAAGCTTATCTGTGAAAGGCAGTATTAGGTATTAGTACTATTTCGAAATAAACTAAACATTTTGAAATTCATTATATAATTTTATGCTATTGATTCTTTAATTGGTTCTTTAAAGAATCTATTCCCTGCAAGACTTGTTTGTTGGATTCCAGACATTTTAATTTGAAAATTTTCAGATATGAGCATCACTAAGATATTAAAAGAAAATTAGAGATACTAGTAACTACATTTGACATTTTATTTCACAGTTCTAATAATAAAAAAGGTATTCAGATTTCTGTCATTCTCATAAAGCTGTTGAAAATCAAGGGTTTTTTTATCAGCTTTACTTGCCAAGGCCTTTCAGTGGACTGATTTGGATCATCCACGAAAATGGCAGATACCAAAAATAATTAGCCTGTTTCCGTCCCCGTCCATGATGAAGTCGTCTTTTGTCTTTTAAGCATTTGGCATTTTAATTGAGTCAGGAATCACAAACATGTATTTGAGGAACCTTTGACCTTTAGAACTTTGTTCTTACTATAAAGGTGTTGATTTGTTAATTGCTAAGTCGTGTTTAAAGCGTTAGAAAGTGAATCGTTTTACTATTGTCAGAAATTGCATTAGTTTGTTCTTAATAGATTATTTAAACCCTTTCAAACTTCTACCATGGTACTGTTTGAGTGGTAGAGAAGTAACACGTACCACGGATCTTAATTGGTTTTATCAAAGGGTTAGAAAATGACATTAACCAATCAGCAGCCAAATAGATCTTTCAACCTCATATTCTAGCTGGCTGTGTGACGGGTGCCATGCGTGGAGCAGATCATGCTTACCCTTCCGGATGATACCTCAGTTTTAAAAGGGGTTCACACTGCTTGTGGTTTAGTTGTGTGGCGTTCTTGTTCATTTTTGGTTAAATGTTTTGTCTTTGTCATGCTGTCTCAATTCGTGTTGGATGTGAATTGCCGTGATGTTGGATTTATGATTTTAGATTTTCCCGTTTCCTTGTTCTTGCTTCGGTATTCGTTTGCCGATGTATTTTTCATTCGGCAGTAAACAGTAGAAAAATACTTGAGATATTGATTTGATATTTGGTGTGAAACATTTCCTTAATGAGTTACAACTCTAGTTAGAGATACGTAATTATTCTTTAAAATTTGCAATGAAAAATAACTACCAGAAAACACCTACAATGGGTGACAAATAAAGTTACATTGCACAATCTACCAAGGAACGACACAGGAAAAACACAAAGTGCCGGTACCAAGACAAACGTAAACAACTACAGCCTTGGAACCGGCACTAACAAAAGCCAGCAGTAAGGTTCAACCGGTTTATGGGTACCGAAACCTCCCCTTAATATGTCCCATTTCCCTATAGTATAATCATGCGAATAAACCCCAATAAAGGTAGACTTCTAACTCCATGAACCAATCTTGATCAGGAAAGGGGACAAAAAACGTAATTTTTTAAGATGGGTTATAGGATGCTCGTCGCTAAACTGTTGGCAAGCTCAAAGAGCCTAACCTTCTGGTGAAACACTGTTAAACTATGGAACATTTATTGACCTAAAGAATTAAGAAGTTTCCTGGGCATAAAAAGTAACGGATTTTTTTTTTCAACACCGCTTACGACATTAGCTCGTTTTTAGATTATGTTTATTAACCTTGATATATACCGATAATGTTAATTCTTAGATCCTTAAAGGTGGTATTGCCCTTTGTACTTCAAGATATCCGATGATATTAGCAAAGAAAAAACTTACAATGGTCGAACATTACAATCAGTGCCACAATCTACCAGGGAACTGCACAAGAAAAAACAATAAAATGACAAATATAGCTTTTTGAAATTTCTTGTACCATCATGTGATACATTGAATCGATATTTTACCTTGATTGGTTTACAAATCTACTTCTACCATCTTTTCAAGAGAATAAACTCAAAACATTGACTTGATATGTTTGGCTGCGAAATAATCTGCATGACTTACAGAACAACTTTTTATCTTTTTTGATATTTTAGGGTAGTAGACACTGGTTAAGAAAGATAACTCTTTAAATCAGTTAGGCTTTTGAAACAGCTTCATCTATGCTTTTTAAGCATTAATGTTAAAAAGAATTGAAGTTACTTAGAAGCTAAGGTTATATTTATGGAAACCATTAAAACAAACAAACAAATGATTTTTTAGAGTTATGTCCCTTTCCTTAGGTCTACCCTGGAGAGTCTAGAAGGGGAATTCGTATCATTCCATCACATCTAGTTTGTCCTTAACTGAGGGGTTTTATTATTGAATGTATGTAGATATCCAAAGTTGAAAAGAAGATATCATGCGAGAAATCTCTTAACATTTAACATGGATTATCTGTAGGGACCAAACGATTTTAATAAATGTTGAGAAACGCCATGACATAGCAATGGAGGTAGCAACAAACTAGCATTTTTTATATCGTGATAGGTACGTCCGTCTTTCCGTCCGTCCGTCCGTTACATCTGAAGGTACCCATCTGTTATCAGCTACTCCTCCTGAACCAGTGAATAGATTTTCATGAAACTTTAACACAGTCTTTATGAAATAATGTAGATATGCACCTCCTATTTCAGAATTTAATTTGCTTGAATTTTGGGGTTTCCCATAGCAAAACATGGACTTGGCCATTACATTACAAGTGGGTACCCATCTCTTATTCCTTACTCCTCCTGAACCACTGAATAGAGTTTCATTAAACTTTTACACAGTCTTTATGACATAATGTAGATGTGCACCTCCTATTTCAGAATTTGATTTGATCATATGGCAGAATCAGGGATACTTTACTAATTTGCATAGCGGCCATCTTCTAACTCTGGCTTGTCGGCCATGTTTAGTTGAAATGCATTGGGGAGATATTGAAATTTTGCAAAATTATCTAATAATACACTTCAGAACATATTTGTCCGCATCTAGCATGATTCTACACATTATTTACGTCTATTCTATTCATAAATACTTATCTGTAATAATGAAAATTTCCGGCCAATTAAGTTTGAAATTCGATGCGGGATCGTGACATTTTGACTGTAGAGGCCATTGTAAAACTGCCGAGTAAGCTATCTTTGACAGAAAAATACACATCAAAGAAAAATATGTAGCAAATTTGTCCGCATATGACTGTGAAATATAACTCGCATTGATTCATAAACAATTGTCCCTTTTAAACTTACTCAAAATAATTCGCGGCCAAATTAAATTGAAAATGTGTAATTTCAAGCTTTCCAGCGACGGGAAATCCTTCTACAGACGGGTTTTAACCACAATTTCTATGTTTTAAAATTCGCACAACAAAAACTTTTCATCACAGAATATAACATTAATACAGTACTTTTAGAAAGTAGACGGGGGTAGTAGGGAAATAATCCGGAATACTGAGATGTACATTAGAAGTTAGACTTTAATCAAGGGAAGTAATTCACAAAAAAGGGGCGTGGTCACGTGATTTTACCTCATGAATAAAATACCCCCGATTCTGCCTTACGTTGATTTTTAATTTCTGGATTCAAATGGGGTGCGGGGGGTATTTATTAATGAGCTTTGCTCACAGTTTTTCTAGTTTATTCATGGGTCAATTTCAACGAATAAAATGAAAATCAGCTAAATCTGATACATGGCGCTTCCAGAATAACCATGTTAATTTCTAACAACATTGTGTACGTTTTAAAGTGTTCCGTTTGCACATTTTTTTTCAAATCAAAATGACAGGTTATTTTTTTTTCAAACGATACAAAGTCCATGGAACATTTATTGTACAAATACAAACTCTCTGAAGCTATAAATATTGCTTTAAACATTGCTTATATTTAGTAAATAAATTGAACAATACACGTATTAATGAAGAAAAGATAACAGGAAACACTTACAATGTACAAAAACTACAATCACATGCCATAATCTACCAGGGAACTGCACAAGAATAAAAATAAAATGACCAAAAAAAAAAAAAAAAAAAAAAAAAAAAAAAA
>MJUU01004081.1:30102-56044 GCA_002080025.1 Modiolus philippinarum
AAAAACATAGACATCGATAGGAATCCGGGATAGCCGGACTTGGTATCGACACTTGCAAGAGCTAGTGGTAGGGTTGAACCGGTTTATGGGTACCCAAACCTCCCCTTTCTCTATCCCGTTTCCCTATAGTATAATAAACATACAAATAAAACCCAATACAGGTAGACTATTAACTCCAAGACCACAATCTTGAGAAGGAAAGAATAAAACAAAAGGTAATTTAGAAAGATGGGTCAATGATAACCAATTTAGTTAAATTGATTTCCAGAGACGTACAAAAAGTATTCGGTCACCAAGGTTTTTTACTATATATTTCATGTAAAACGACATTTTTTCAAAAAATTAGTGTGAAGCCATTGCTTATCCGATATTCACATAGTTTTCACTGTTAATAAGATAATTCTATGCAGTTTTAGTGGATAATTTTGAATTAATTTTATGATTTGTAGTTTTAAAGCTTCAATTATTTAAACATAAAGTAAAAATTTTGATGTAGAAAATCTTTATATGTTCAAGTAAAAATATGACGTCATATTTTTACTTTGTGTTTAAATCATTCGTTCTCTAAACTGTCAAATAAGAAAATTATATCCAAATAAGCAATGAAAATTGATAAATTTCTCGATTTTATGGTGCAATTTTAACAAAATCGGATAAGAAATAGCTTCACAATAATTTTTTTAAAAAATGTTGTTTAACATAGAATATATAGTGAAAAATTAGAGTGACCGAATCCTTTTTGTACATCATTGTGTATGAATAAGAGAACAAGATGAAATTAAACGATTCTCAGCTGCAATGTCCATAACAGTTGGATAACAAGGCAATCGAGCGGTAAAAATTCATATTTAACGTATCGGCACCTATGTTAGTCAAAAATGATTTTTTTATGCAAGTCATTTCATATACCCTAAAGTAATAATCTTTTAAATAATCATTTGCAATTTCGGAGGAATATATCCAAAACAAGTATTAAATCATTTTTAATATACTCTTCATTAAAATTAAACATTTTACTCAGTAATCAGATATTTGTTTGCCTGTTACATTTTCTATGCTAAAATGGTTAAAAGAAATCATGTGTTTATGAAGTACTTGGAATTTTTAATTTTCATAAAATTCTAATGGGAATTGTTTCTAAGGATTTTTCCTGGTGGTAGCTCTTGATAGGATATCACTGGATTTTGCAGCTCTTTCTGTTTCAAGACTATAAGGCCTAAAACATCTCAATTTTACGATTAATTTGAAATCTGTGTTTAGAACTTTGACGTGTGTTTGTTGACGATCTAACATCCATTTGCTAAATAAGACATGGACGTGAGATTGTTCGACAACTAACAATGAATTCCGATCAAACCGGTCGTAGGGGCTGGGCCGTCTTGAATTTACTATTAGGTATGAGCAAAGCTCATTGTGAAAGGCCTCACGGTGGCTTCAAGATGAACAACAACAATAAAAGTATTGTTCCATTGCTTTGTTTTACCATGTGTTTGTAGAGAGTTCATTGTATGTGCATTGCTACATATCCCTTCATTGCGTAACAATATGTTTGTTGATGGGTACTCGGATACAGGAAAACGTTCAGATGTTCTGGCACATTGTTTACTGAAGCTTCATTTTAAGTAATTGGTGTATGTCAAAGCAGAATAGAATAACTTTTATTTTGAATGTGGACCTTCTACGGAGAAAATTTTATTATCTCAACAGAAGGCAACCGAAATTTCTATCTATGGAGACTGGATTTGATACATTTGTTTTCAATAGTAGGAAGATCTTATAATAAGTACTTTTTCAAGGCTTAATTACTTTGATTTTTATCCCCCTGTTTAGTACATATCGGATGATTATGTAATGCAGTCCGTCCTTACAAAGGTACATACTTACACGTATGAAATTATGCATGTAATGCTCCTCGATACCTCGAGAACTATAAGATATACAAATTCAAATCTGGGTACCATACTAGAAAATTAATTGCTGTAGTGGACAATTGTTTTGGAATTTCTGTAGGACTGCAAATTCGGTTTTGTTATATCCAATAAATAAAGAAATCTCCAAATCTTGCATACTGAAATCCAGGAATCTACTCGTATTATATGTTGCAACTTTTCAAAGTGAATCGTAATGACTGGATGACCTCTGTGGGTAAGGACTCAGTTGGGCGAACACTATATATATGTATAATAACACTTTATGCATTTAAGATGTTATAAAACGTAAAATAACATTTAAATTTCTGAGAATATTTCGCAGAACTGGTATGCTTTATCAGCCCATACATAAGGCGATACATCGACAACGGAATACAGAAGCAAAAATGATAAAAGGGGGAATTCCAAAATCAAAATCCAACACGAATTGAGACAGCACAACAAATAAACAAAAATGGACAAGAACGCCACAAAACTAAAGTAGGCATTGTGAACACCTACAGAAACGTGTTAAATACACTTCAATTATTAAAATAACTAATTTACAGATGTATCTAAAGCAACCATTTTTTTAGATTACGTCACCAAAATGCATGGAAAAACTTGTGAAAAACTTTTACGATACACAATGTGCAAATGAGGGAAAATTTTTAAATATGCCAAAAAAAATGGATAAATAATAAAAACACAAAATGAAAAAATACAATAGATTGATAAAAATCAATAATAAAAATTTACAGAGCTGCATGTAAATGGGAATAGATAACCTAGTTAATTACGCAAATGAAGTAAAATGAATATATAACTTTTCTCATTGATCCAACTCGGTAAAAGTGTCTAAAAATTTTTAATCCAGAGACTTTCTACTATTTCTACTATCTGTCTACTATTTTCGTCCTAGCTAGTACTGTGGTGAACAATAGATTCTTTCAGGTGAAGTCACTTCGATGACCGCTTGCTAGACTGCTGACTGTTCAGGCAACCGTGTAATAAATTGTGTACTCCTTTCCCGAGGTGGCACTTATAAAATTCTGTGTGTTTTGGATGGTTTTGCAAGTCAAACAGCGTTTGTTACCATATTCTTTGCATTCATCTTCATCATAAGCATGGGTTGTAATTTCAGCTCTGACAAACAAGTTGTTAAGACTTTATGGTTTTCTAAAGGGAATAACAGATGGCTCTTGGCAAATCGTCGACAGAGTGGGGTGTTTTCGTCAATTTCTCGCAAGTTTTGTTAGATATATTTCAGAATTCCGGATGGCATGTTAAAACAAAGACTTATTTCATATCAACGTCATCTATGAAACTGAACCAAGACAGGGTATTTATGATTGTAGATTGTAATAATTGTTTTCGAGTTTGCCCATAACGAAATAAGCATATGATGACACTTTACTTCCCATAGCTATGACATTAACGTGTAGAAAATGATCTTTCTTAAAAAGAAGTTTTTGTGTTTGAGCACTACCGTCAGCACTCGGACAAGACACTCGGTGGATGGCTCTTTTACGGTGCGTTTATCCCAAACTTCTCTAGACGCTTCTTTGCCATCGTCGTGTTGAATATAGGTATATAGAGACGTCACGTACATGAAAAGATAATTATGTCGCACGGTAGAGGATATTCAAGGACTCCATTTTCTGAAGATAATCTCTAATTTCTTTAAGATATTATGGTAATCCTTCCAGATGAAGCCTTAAGTGGAAATCTACAAATTCTTAAATGCGTCCTGTTGATGGTCGTTTGCTGAGACAATGGGTCTACCAGGATTGTTCTCCTTATGAATTTTAGGTTAAACATGAAATATACAGGCATTTGATACTCAAATGTATCCGGATCAATTAGGCAATGTTCTTTTAATGCTTCTACTTCTTCAAGTAATTTATGACTGTTTGGGTCATTATCTAGTCTCTTGTGGAATCTTTCATTGTTTTCTTGCCTCTCTGCTTCTTGATTGTAGCCAGGTTTGTCCATAACAATATTACGGCACTACCTTTATCAACAGGTTTGATATTTTTATCATTTTATTTGAACCTATACCTCTACATTTGCAACTCTGAAATCAAAACGACAATCGTAATGATTTCGACTTGCCCATATTGAACTTGCCGTTTTTGAGCAGTCATATTCCCACATCTCCGTCATCTGGCGTCCACATTTCACAACTCAATCGCTATTGTCGTGCGTGTTGTTTGTACAGTGATTTTGTCAACAGAGTAAAATTATTGTCTCAAAAACGTGTATATCAAAGGTATGTCCAATCACTGTTGCAATTGTCAATATAGGAGTTTTACGGTTGTGACCATGATTTTACAGACTGTATTTTTACAAGCAAATATAGTTATTTTTTTCTACTTTGGTAAGGTAATTGTTTGATGGCGTGAATTCATTCGCAGACTTCAGACATCTCTTGTAAATCATAAGATTTATTTTTCCTACATTTGTGATTTAATGAACTTTTTTCTTGAATCTAGGTATCAGAGCTTGGATTTCGTCATCATCTTCATCGGAATCAGATTGAATTCTTATCTTTAGACAAAAAAATTGTTTGATGCAAAAAGATCTGGCTTATAGTTCTAGATAATCTTACAGTTGTACATGTATATAATCTATTTTATCAGAAATACTACAAAATTAAAACTATTTGATAGCACACTAAAATATGAAGTTGCTAGTTCAGTCGAGGACAAATTGTCGACTGTATCCTGATTTCTGTTGACAACTTTTCCGCGTTTTCTGTAGCGCCTTTCACTATTTTGTCTGTTGTTACAAGTGACTTGCCGTGGTTCAATTCTGATTTCTGTGATGATAACATTGTCTCTGAAAAGTTTCTTCAGCTGCCTTTCATAAGTTTTTAAGACTGAATTTTTGTACATCTTGCAGTCACAAGTTTATTTTATACATGTATAAGTCAATTTCTAATTTTTCAAGAGGGCTTTTAAACTTGAATTATTGGTATGTTTGATGCATTTTGGGATGACAACAATGCATGCTTCAGGGCTGTCTGTAAACTATATTTTACACGTGCTAACTGACCTGTCAAACATCAACCAAATTGGTATGTATGATGCATTTCGGTATGACAACAGTAGTGCAAGTTTCGGATGCTGTCTGTGAACTACATTTTACGCATGAGCGACTTTGTTAGGTAGAATGGTTAAAGTATATTCCTGTTCACTGTCAAATCCAACATCTACCATATTGGCGTGTGTGATGCATCTCTGGATGACAACAACAATGCATGTTTCGGATGCAGACTGTGACGTACATTTTACGCATGAGCGAAATGGTTCGGTAGAATGGTTAAAGTCCTTTCCTGCTAACTGACATATCCCACTTTTCACATCTAGTATGTATAATGAATTTTGGAAGACAAAAACAATGCATTCTTTTGATGCCGTATGTGATCTATTTTTTGTGCATAAAGGAATCCATTACATGTAGAAAGAATAAAAATTGTCCATTCCAATTTCTGATATGTGAATAGATAACAAAATACCGAAGTTACTGTTAATTTAGTTTCTGCATATGCGGTTTTCGACAACTTATGCCTCTTCAGTGCAGATAAAATCAAAACATTTTGAAATCCATAAACCGAAACATGTGTTCAACTGATAGAGAACAAATTACCGATAGGATCTAAATAAAAAAGCCAAAATCAGCTAAGGACAGAGCTACGCAAGAGGGAATTACTCCTAAGTTTTAACAAAATTTCCTACATTAAGATTTGCAAGTTTCCAAATAAAATCGGTTTTCGGGCAAGCATCGAAGTTCTGGCGACTTGGTTGGTGAATACCCTCGGGGACTAACAGTCCAACAGCAAATAACAAAATATCGAAGAATTTAGTTGCATTTCGACCATATATGTCTCTTCAGTGCAGATTAAATCAAAACATTTTGAAATCCATAAACCGAAATATGTGTAAAAGCTGTTAGAGAACAAACTATTACACGTCACCATGCTGCGCAACGAGCTGAGCTTAGCATGTTGTCGATGCTTTCTACATTTCAAAAACGTCATCAAAATAGATGGAATAATATTTAAAACATTAGTCATGCACAATCTACTATTGGTGAAAAAAATTCTAAATTTGTCATCGAAATAGAAGGATAAATAATAAATATACAAAATGCAAAAATATAATGGATTGATAAATTAAGTAAAAATTTATAAAAATACACGTAAATCAGTATAAATAATCTAGTTAATTAAAAAAAATAACATAAAAAATAAAAATATTTTACGAAAGGATATGGAGTAAATGAACATGAGACCATTACACAAATGTTACCTCCTGCAATAAATTTTTATGAGCTGTATGGCCGTTTTTGAAATGAATATTTAATTTTCTTTGTTGATCCCACTCGTTGGTAATATGTCATAAAGTTCTTTTTATCCCTGTCTACTACTTCCGTCCCAGCTAAACTTTTGCTCAATAACAGTTACTTTCAACTTGTTTAATCCGTCTCTGTGATCTGAAGAGCGGAAATGTCTGCTATAGGGTTGGTGGCCAGGTTTGCAGAAGAACCATATTCAAACGATGTAAAAAAATAATAAATATAGTTTCCATAACGAGAACTAGTTGATTATGAAATTTCTCACATCAAGTTAAATAAATTTTGCAAATGTTTGAAAGCAAGGCTTGCCGAGCTTTTAAAAAATTAAAGATTTATTTAACGAGATTTGAGAAATTTCATAATTAACGTGTTTAAGTTGTGGAAACTGTTTCTCTAATGATTTGACCAAAAACACCAAGGATTGTATTCCGAATAAATTTGGCGAGAAACAAATGTTCAACCACCGTTCAGTGAATGTGAAAACTGGATAGAAATTAGAAAAAATGGAAATAACGAATAGGATCGGAATGGAAAACCAAAATCCGCACGAGGGAGATACTCCTTAGCTTTAAACAAAATAAGAAAGTTTATAAAATGCAAGTTTTCAAATAAAATAAAACCCAAAAACCAAACAAACGAATAAGAGAGAAATTAAAAAGAGAAATAGAACAATACGTATTCGGCATATTACTGTAGCTTTATGTAAAATGTTAATTTTTAGTTGACTTTGTTTGGAATACAATCAACAACTAAGTTGCATCATTATATTTGGTAAATTTCCTAATGCTGTACGAACTCTGATCAGCAGCATTAAAATAAAACAATATGGAAAGCCAAAATCAAGAAAAAAAAAACAAAACAAAACAAAACAAAACAAAAAAAAGGAGGTTGAATTCAGTACCAAGGACATCTATAATACATACAGTAAAAAAACGCAAATTGTGTTGAGCCTGTTAAGATCGTGATAAATTTCATTATGACCAAATAGGATAATAACATATCTGCTAGTGCCAGTTCATTTTTCAATTACAAAAACCAAATTTTCAGTAACTTCTGTATTTTGTCCCTTATAACGGGGCTCTAAAAAGGGGGTGCCTGTGTACAATGTACGAAAAATAAAAATTGGCTTGTACAATGTACAAAGGTAGTGAGAACCGAACTGTCAATCAAAAGAACGAACAATCCATGGACAATGGCAACATCGGACACACCAAGAAACAAGGATACCACATGAGTACGGGAAAAAAAATGAAGACACACATATAGATGAACAAGACGTACCCAATAAAAACTATGGGTGAGATCAGGTGTACCGGTAGAGTAAGCATCTCCTGCTTCTTATAAGACACCCGCCGTGTTGACCATGTCAACTCTGGTAGTAAAGTCAAATCCGATAGAGGAAAAACAAATTTTAGTTGTAGGGGGAAAGATCTGTTGTCATCTGGGAAACAGATATGCCATAGCGATCCACAAGATCGTAATGTCGACGATAAAACTTCTGTAGTGATGACTTTAAGTTTTTGGTAACGTACCCTTGCTTAAGTAGTCTATTTGTAAGCAAAACAACGGCAGTAGAATACCGAAGGAACGAAGCACAAGATTACACAAATCAAAGTCCAGAGACAAGGCAAAAGCAAGAACACCAAAAGACGGAAGACCAAAGACACCACATGCCTACAAAACACTCGAACGTTACATATACAACACAAAAAACTAAAGCACTAACAGTGTGAACTCTCAATAAACAAGAGTGACATCAGGTGCCCCGGAAGGGTAAGCATGTCCTGCTCTGTGCACAGCACCCGTCACACTGTCAGTGGGTCAATTCAGGGTAAAGTCGAAACCGGTAATGTCAAATCAGGGAAGACGCAAATCTAGCTGAAAATGTCAGTTTTTATTTGTGACACTGACATTTCATATCTATCTATGATGTCGTGGTGACGGCCATAGAATTTCTGAAGGGAAGAAAGTAACAAAGGCTGAACATACCCCTGACTCAGCAGTTTTTGTGACAGTGCTTTTGCTCTTTCCACAAAGTCACTGTATGTACTGCACGCTCTACAGTAACGAATTAATTGTGAAATATATACTCCATATGCTGGGGATGCAGGTATATTGCTGCAGAGAAAGGGAAAGTTCACAATTGGAAAGTCAAAATCATCACGTTTGTCATATAATCTAGATTTCAGACGTCCATGTTCGTCAATGTACAACAAAAGGTCAAGGTATGAAGCAGAATCGGTTGTATCGGTTGTTTCTTTAATTTCAAGTTCACTGGGGTAGATACGATGTAAATATTCTTTAAATTTTGGGTTATTAAGAGAAAGTACATCGTCTATATATCTGAAGCTGAAATTAAAAGTCTGGGCTAGCTGTTTTTGTTTCTGTTGTATCAGCCCTTGTAAAAACTTTGCTTCATACGAAAAAAGGAAAAGGTCAGCTAAAAGTGGCGCACAATTTGTTCCCATAGGAATCCCTATTGTCTGTTGAAAAACACGGCCTCCACATTCAACAAAAATGTTGTCGATCAAAAATTCAAGCATCTTAATCACGTCCTTTTCACTGTATTTCTTGTTTGACTCAGTGTGGTTCTTTACAAAATATGTTTTATCTTTTCCTATTACCAGATAGGAATACCTGCGTTCTCCGGTTTTTGTACAGAAACATTGATGTATCAGATCGGAAATTACTGAGCTCTATCAAGGAAGTCACTGTAACGACCACAAGCCCTTGAGTAGCGAATTAGTTGTGATATGTAAACTCCATATGCTGGTGCTTTTGGAATGTTGATACAAAGAAAAAGAATTTGACTATTGGAAAAGTGAAGTCATCGCGTTTGTCATACAGGCTAGTTTGTAATGTACCTCTATTGTAAATTTCAAGATGAAGGTCGAGGAATGAAGCCGATGTGGAATTATCTGTAGTATCCTTAATTTCAAGCTCTTTTGGATAAATAAGATTAAGAAAATCACCAAAACGAGGGTTGTTTAGTGATAAAATATCATCTATATAACGGAAGCTGAAATTAAAGGACTGGGCCAGTATTTTGTCTTTATTTTGCAGAAGCCCTCCAATGAATTCAGCCTCATAAGAGTGGAGAAACAGATCGGCTGAAAGAGGTGCACAGTTTGTGCCTATTTGAATTCCAATGGTCTGTTGATAACTGGACAAATATATTGTCGATAAAAAAAAAACTCTAACATTTTTATTACTTCTTCCTCTGTGTATTTTTTCAGTGATTCTGAGTCGTATTTCACAAAGTATGCTTGTTCTCTGCCTATGACAATGTACTTATATCTCTATTCGCCGTTCTTACGGGAGAAACATCTATGAATTATATCTTTCAGCCGAGATTTAAGTTGTTCATGAAGAATGGTAGTATAAAGTGTGGAGAAGTTAAATGTTTTAATGCTGTTGCAATGCAATAATGATCTAGATTTCAGGATGTCAAGCAGATCTTTAGAGTTTTTTTAATATCCACATTTCATTTACACCACTTCTTGAAAAGCTAGTATCACAGTATTTTTAAAGGCCCTCTTTTACGGCTTTCAAAACAGCCCTAAAATCGAAATATGCCTGTGCCTTTACGATGCATGTTTTGTTCGAATGTACGGGAAATAATATAGGTGTATTAAAATGTACGAACAAAAAATAGCGTGCACATTGTACGAAAATAACCGTTTACCACCCTCTTACAACCAGGCGGAAGCCTCTGACGGAGGACTGTGAGTTCCCAAAGGAATTAACCTATTCAGTTGTCAGTACTTTTATGCTGACCCAAAAGACGATTTGATTTGGAAACTTGCAATATCTTAAATCTAGACTAGAGATTCTCCCTTTTGCATAGCTCTGACCTTAGCTGATTTTGGCTTTTCATTCAGTTCGGTTATTTGTTCTGTTTCAGAATTTAATATTTTTGCATAATCTTACAAAAGTTTGTTTCATCTACACTGAAGGGACATAATTCATCGAACTGGTTATTTGCAGAAACTAAATTTATAGTAACTTCGCCACGCGTGGAGCTGATCATACTTACCCTTCCAGAGCACCTGATGATACCTCAGTTTTTATAAAGGTTCACACTGCTAGTGCTTTAGTTTTGTGGCGTTCTTGTTCATTTTTGTTTGTTTGTTTTGTCTTTGTCATACTGTCTCAATTCTTGTTGGCTGTGAGTTGCCGTGATTTTGGATTTATGATTTTAGAATTCCCCCTTTCCTCGTTCTTGCTTCGATATTCGTTTGCTGATGTATTCGGTATTTTGTTATCAATTCTGTACAATGATAATGATTGTTTTCATTAGAAAGATTGCAAAAGTCTTCGGCACTAAGTTTTATTCTAAGTTTGGAAAATGTCTTGAAACTCCCAAATATTTATTTCTTTTTGGAATTCTACCAACCAATCAGATCTTTTTCATTTCCTAATAGTAATAATGGTTGTTGCCAGTAGTACGACAATTTTTGGTTAAAAAAACACATATAATTCTTTTACACTTTGGTCTAAAAAAACCGGTGCTGTGCGATTTCAATCTTTATTTGCAATAGCTTTATAATGAATTATTACCGATGTATTTGTTTAATATTTTAATAGGTTTCAAGTATGTACTGTCACCAAACCCAGACAGAGTTAATTGTTCACAGGAGTACTACCAGCCTTTTAAATTTACTTCATATGGCAACAGCAAGTGTGTAAATGGGATGTCACCATGTAATGAAGAAGGCCAAATAATTGCTAAGAATGGCACAAGATCAACTGATAGAACCTGTAGATGTGACTACACCAAAAACTACGTCTATGTGACTCTACCAAACAACATCTGTTCATGTAAACCATCAGAGGAGGATTGTAGCTGTGTTATCAGACCATGTCCTGGAAAAGATGAGATCATGATTAGTGGTAATGTATTTGTACTACAATAAAAATACAAGAAATAAAATTGTGCTGTTAAATTATTAATTATAATTCACAGAAAAACATTGCCAGCATGAAATGGAAAGGTTTGAAGACAATTTAATAAATCGGCATATAATAATATAACCTGTTCGTTAGGTCTCTGTCATCGCGAGACAATCGTTGTTTCTTATTTTATTATAACCTTACGTAAAATTTTGTATTTAATGTCATCGGCCAAAAGCAAACAAGCAAACAAACATACTTAGCCTGAATGAATTAATGGTATGTTGTTTCAAAATTTCACATGTCAAAAACATTACTTTAAATTTAATTTCTGCAGATTATCTTATATTACTTCAGTGCAAATCGAATCAAAATAGTTGGAAGACACAAAATCTGAAAGATGCTGATATAAAACAAATAACCAATAGGATATAAAGGAAAAGCAAAGATTAACTAAGAACAGAGCTTTGCGCGAAGGAAATATTCCTTAATTTTAACCAAAATTATCCGAAATTTAGATGTTGCAAGATTCAAATAGGCCCAAGACCTTGATCTGATTACTCGTGCAGAAAACTATCCTAGTAACGGGTATTCCAGGACAGTTCTATTGTCACACTTGTACTGTATCTAATACATAGCCAACAGCGGCACACATGAAACTGGTCTTTATAATAGTAAGCGAAACTACGAAGTTTTTATTTCAAACTATCTGATCTCCAATGCGATATATTTTCCAGATGAGTGATCTCGTACGGCTCATGTATGAAAATTCTGGGGTGAAAATCTGCAACATAAATAAAATTCACATAATACTTGTAAAAGTGAATTTTGCTTTTTTCAGACTACAGATGTGTACCGAAAGTTAAAAAACCTTTACCAGAGCAGATCAGATGTACGATATTCTTTCTCAGGTAAATAATTTCTATAATATAGAAATATTGATACAAATATGCCCCCCCCCCCCGTTTGCAATATAGTTGTCAGTCTTGCTGTGCACGCAACCTTGCCTCCTATCAAATTGATTGCCGGATCTAGTAAAAGGTTTAAACTGTTGAGTTAGCATCACGTGTGTCATCTAGATTTTTTGAGTTGTTTTAAATATATCAAATGCATCTGGTAAAGAGTTCTAGAATAACTACATCCTAACTACGAATTTGTGTGTGTGTGTGGGTGTGATTTTGTCAAACATGGAAAATACTATCTTCAAAAGCATGTTCCTTTTCATTGCAGGTCATGAGTATCTTGAACTTTCATAATTAGCATTCGGATATTGCAAACACTGTGTCTTATCCGTTATATGGGTGAAATCTATGTTAAGATTTGAAGCAAGCAGCAACCATACAAAAATCCTTCAGTGAGGACATTTTCATCATATTTACGAATAGTTCACTGCCTATCAATTAAGAAATATTAAGACAATTAATTTGTACTCCATAACTATAATTAAAAACCAACAATTTAAGACCCAATGCTTTATTCAGGGTCTCTAAAGTAGGAACGACAATATTTACTGCTTTCTCGGTTAAGATATTTGTTGTATGTCTACACTTGATATTTGTGATGCAGTTAATGGTTTACACATATTTTTTCTCAACTTACACTGGATCATTTGGGTCAAAGCGTTGTTTAAAAACAAACGCGAAAATACTTCCTGCTGGATAATGTCTCTTTTCACTTTCCGTTCCCGGCGTTGATAAACGCGGTATATCCGAGTCAATTATATCTTTATGTATATTAAGATGTCCGAATACATTCAGAAGTTGAGAAAGGTTTAGCTGACCAGATCAATATTTAAGATGACGAACAACAATAAAAGAGCTTTTCCATTGCTTGGTTTTACCTTATATTTATAGAGACTTTTGTCTCAGGTGCATTTACTCTATATCCTTTCATTGTTAATTACAATTATCACTCTCCTTTCTTGACCTGTGACAATTTTGGAATTGTTTATTTTACATCCCACACAGCCGTTAGGATTGTTAGCCTAACTAAACTACATATAGCTCATTAAACTGTCAATTAAGCGATTCTTGAGTGAAATAAGTTTTAATGCTCTATTTCCTTTATATATTAAAAATAGTACAGACTTTTCAGCTTTAAGAGGGGAAACAGAATTTAGTTTGACTACAGTCTTTCTTTAACATAATTTTGTGTCCACACTTGTTTTAGTATTAAAAGATATTGTCCACAAAATACAAATTGTTTCCTTTTTATTTCAGCTTACAACCTTCCTTAGCTGAAACGCTTCCTACGCTTGCAACAGTAGACTCTATGTATTTGTATGATACAAGTAAGGAAGAACAATTGTTTATGATATTCTTTCTAGTTAGATAGAAATATTTAAATAGTAAGTAAGGGTACATCCATTATGTAAAATGCTAGACAAAATGTGTTAACCTATTTTATCAAAATTCTAACCACTTCTTTCCGTGTATGGCATTCGATGGATATCTTTAATATTGGATTTGGCTTCCTATTTCGATATTTTTAGAAAAGGCCTTGTCACACTACAACATTCTATCTAATGTGTGCCGCATTCCGCCAATTTTTGTTAGCACGCTAAGAAAATTGAAAAATTCTCTTGTTGGAGTCATTCTTAACGTCTTACCAACTACCTACAACTTGCTTATAGCTTGTTTGCAACGCCCCCAAAACTTGTAACAACGTATGGCGACGTTTCAAAGACGTTTCACTAGCGTACTTGAAATATACCGAAGGTACCCCATCGTTCCTTGAACATACATAGAATGTATGGCGTTTTGAGATCAATTTGAAAATTTTCACTCCAATGTCATTTTTCAAATGCAGACATCGATGTCTAGCAAACCATTTTTATATTTATTCAACTATTAGGATATGTTATAAGATATATCCTATATTTTACGTAAACTTTATATAATTAAACTTTATAAGATATCTCATTAAATGAAGAGTTTATAAGATATCATTTACAATATCAAAGATATCTAATAAATTATTTCTATAAGATATCCCGTAAAATTTATAAGATATCTTATATATTTTATAAGATATCTTATATAAACAATATTAGAAGATATCTGATCAAGTTTATAAGATATCTGATAAAGTTTATAGGATATCTGATAAAGTTTATTAGATATATCAGGGCGATCAGTGATTTGTTTTCAACAAAAGAAATGGAACTCTCCATTAAACGAAACAAAAAAGGTCTACTTAGATTGTTTCCCGTAGTTACAAATTCCAAAATGTTGTTTCTAATTAGAAAATTAAATGATTTTTTAAATCGTGTATTTTATTAAGGTACAGAAATAATGTAACTGTTCGCCGTTTGATTGTAAAGTTTGTTATTAGTGTGTAAATTGCGGTTTAAGTGGACTGAAATTGGTGTCTATAATTCTGGATGAATCAAATATACATCTCCAGATTTTCTCCAAGCGTACTGATTCATTAAGAATTGATCAATACGTGTGCAAAATTTCATTTCCGTCCTTTCACACAATTTCCCAGAATAAAACCCCAAAGCTCTATATTCTGCTACAATACTGGCTCTGTTTTTCCGACGCAGTCGGTATTATGCTCGTTTTTTAACCTTTGAACTTTATGATGCTGGTAACAGAGTCCCATGACCAAATATCTTTACTCTGATTGGATAAAAAGGTTTTCAATGTGTGTTATGGTCTCATGTTCATTTACTCCATATCCTTTCGTAAAAAAATTTCAAATACGACAAATTGAGGTTCCTAAAAGGGATGTTTTCGTACGATATAAGGTGAATAAAAAGTTACCTTAATTCTTCGACGTACGAGAAATAATTTTGTAAATGTTCGATGTACGAGAAATAATAACACCAGAATAAGTAAAATGTACTTTCATTTATAGATAAAAGTGCCTATTATCAAACTACATTCTTCAGTTTCACACAGATTGTCTCTTAATGTGGGTCAGTTAAGTGACTAAAAATAATTGATGGCGTATTTTTGTATTTTTAAACCATTGGACCGATGGCACTGCTGGTGGACCAGAGGTCCCCGAGGGTATTCACCAGTCCAATAGTTAGACCTGTCTGACACGAAAATTTACCTTCCGTTTTATAGAAATTTACAGTCTTATCAAAATTCTAACCCTATAAAAAGTACTACGGCTTCATTCCGTGTATGGCACTCGGTACATGTAGATGTCCTTAGTACTGGATTTGGCTTCCTATTTCGGTAATATTGGTATTGGGTATTGAGTTCTTCTTTTCTGCCTATTTTTTGGATTATTACTTTCCATATTAGTTGATTCTAATGCTGCTGATACTGTTCATGATGCAACTTTGTTATTTTTGTATTTATCCACATTTTCTTTTCATGAACGAACCTAATTTAGACATAATTAAGAATATGTATACTATAAAACTATTTATTATTCTTAAATATAAAGAATTAGGGTAATAACAAAATTAAAGTGTTTGTCATTAATAGATACCCAAAACAGTAGACATATTGTTTCCGTCAGGTAACTATAAATAGATTGTCAAAAGTGCCTCGGACTATTGTCATTATAATAATATTCTTTAAAATTCTTTAAAAAAAAATCGAAACGCAAAGCACAAGGACTGACTAAATTGGTTATAAAAGACCTTATTTATTTAAATTGTTGTATGCCCCGATAAAATGAACATAAATACCATTGCGAATTTGTACTGAATGAATGGTTAACTTATTTTCAGTGCATTTTGTGTATTTTTGAGAGTTTTTGTTTTATTAATGTCGAGTTTTGTTTTGTAACAGGTCATATCTGGATCTTTTTATTTATTAAGATTTTATTTATTTATTTATTTATTATTTATGTTTTATTTATTTTTTTTTTGCTTTATTATGTTTATTTGTATTTTGTTATGTATTGTTTTTAGATTGTCTTATTTTCTAAATATTTCGGGTTTCAATTAATATGTATCAAAGAAATAACTACTTTTTGGCAATTTTCTGTTTTGGGGAATTATTCAATTTGCAGGTTTTTACAATTATTTTATATTTGTGTGACAAATGTACAACAAAGGAATTTCGTCTATCGGTCTGTATTTAAATGGTGACCAGCGCTAAACCAGGTTCAACCTCTGACGCATTGAAAGGGAATGCAATGTCCTTTTAAGAAAACAAGATATAAATATATCTGCCTGGGAAATTAATATTTATAAAAAGGGATTGTGATAATTGAGTTCTTTAAAGGGTACTACAGTAGAATGGCGTCCGTCGTTATACCCACATACAGACGAGCACGCCCGGGGTATCTTATTGTAAGGTAAAGATAGAATGATAGGAAATATAAGAGTGAAAATGCATTGCACTGTAAACGTTTTTAAGGGGTAATTTATTATTAATTGTCACAGCAAAACATGTCAGATTGAATCCAAATTACATGTACCTTTTAATTTTTTAAAAGTTGTTTCATCGCTTCATACAATGTTTTGAGCCTAATTGTATTGAAGAACAAAGAAAACATACCTATTTCACTGCATCGACTATCTTTTTAGAGCAGCAACCTAGAGTCTAAAATTTCAAATTTAATCAACCACCCTGACACATGGCTAAATTATACCTAATATTGAAGGAAATAATATGACGCTTTGGTTTTGACTGGTCGTAAACTTGAAACATGGTGCAAATGTTTAGAATCTAAGGTCAATAGTAAAATTTCCAAATTTACTTCTTTGTATATTTCAAACATTTCAAACCATATCTCAAAATATTCTCAAATGAATGCCTTTATTATCATTGATTTTGTCTCTGATGTGTTTATGATAGAAATAAATGCAAAAACCAAGAACAATAACCCCTTCGCAATGTGAATTACGTCCCTTTTCTCAAATGAGGAAAATTTCCACTTTTAGGGATTTCAAAGCAAAATTCTTTGCCAAAAATAAGTAATATAAAAAATAAGTAATTTAAATTCATTTAATGAGTATTTATTAATTTTTTGACCACCTAAAATATAAATACTGACTTTTGTGACAAAAATGTAGTCCAATGAAATTGCCTTGTTAAAACAACCAATGAGAGTCATTTTTTTCAAAACCATTTTATCAAAAATTTTGTAAACAAATAATATAAAGGTGACATAAATAACTCAAAACATATACACCGAAGTAATTGTCAGCAATTTGAAACTAGAAATAATGTGATAATAGCTCACCTAAATGATGCCCTTGCCCCACATGGGATACTTGAAAAACAAAGTCAATGTTTTGATATGTTAAACCCTTAAAATGGTAAAATCAAAATCTTAAGCAGGAGGTGCACAAAGGAATTATGTGTAAAAGGTTCTTTAAGAGTAAATCCGTCCATTAATTTAGGAGAGGTTGCGGATAGTATACCCCCTTCAGATAATGCATTGTAAAGTTTATGTTTGGCAATGGGACACCTCAAAAATTGATTATTCGAGGTTTTAAAAGGAAAGTGCACTATGCTATCAAGTGATAAAGTTTCATCAAATTCTGTTCATTTGTTTAGGCGTAGTTGTGGAAAGCGTACCGATACTCCTTATGACAAAGAATGGCAAAGTCCGTATTTGGCTGTGGGAAACCCTCAAAATTGGTCAAATCAAAATCTAAAACAGAAAGCCAAAAATGCTATCATGCAATAAAGGTTCTCTGAAAGTTTCATTAAATTCCATTTATTGGTGTAGGAGGGGTCGCATACCAGTATCCCCTCAAAACATATTTGTTTGTTTGGCAATGGAAAACCCCAAAAATTGTCAGATCATGATCTGATCAAAATGAAACTTCAGATAATCTTAGTCACATGATGCCATATTGCACCTTCTATTCTAGATTTTGACCTGATTAATTTATAGGTACAAATAACCATGCATGGTTTACGCAATGCATTTGTCATTAGGGGATACTGGTATGTCGTCTGCAACTCCCCCCAAACCAGTTATTGGAATTTGATGAAACTTTCAAAGAGTCTTTATCATATGATGCCACACTGCACCTTTTGGTCAGATTTTGATTTGACCATTTTCGGGTGTTTCCAATAGCTAAACATGCAGTTTATCATTCTGTGTTTTGAGGGAGGTATTGGTTTGCTTTCTGCGACCCCTCCTACACCAAAAAATGGAATTTAAGGAAACAATTTTTTAGAGAACTTTTAGTGTATGATGCTATTTTAGATTTTGATTTGACCAATTTTCCCATAGCCATACATAGACTTTGAATTAAATTAGCTTTGAGATAAGCTTTGAGATCTAGTGACCTGAAAATTTTACAAACATACTGGCCTCTCACTGATACTGCCGATGTCTACTGAAATATATGATGATTCTCGACTAAATTCTGCGGGAAGTTTTGAGTTGGATTTTTCTTCCGTAGTGCGACAGTGTTTTACCAGCAGACTAGGCTCCTTAAGCTAGCCGGCAGATTAGCGGCCAGCATCCCTTGACCCATCTTTCCAAATTACGTATTGTCAAATTCTCTCCTTTCAAGATTGTGGTCATGGAGTTAGTAGTCTACCTGTATTGGTTTTTATTCGTTTACTATACTATAGGGAAACGGGACAGATAAAGGGGAGGTTTTGGTACCAATATACCGGTTTAACCCTACCACTGGCTTTTGCTAGTGCCGGTACCAAATTCAGCTGTCCCGAGTTCCTATCGTTGTTTACGTTTGTCTTTTGTCTTATTTGTGTTTTCCTGTGTAGTTCTCTAGCAGATTGTGGCATGTAATTGTAATTTTCAGCCATTGTAGGTGTTTCCTGTTGTCCCCTTTATTTCATTTGAAATTCTTTGTCTTAAGGGGTATCGGTACGCTTTCCGCAACTTCGTCTAAACAAATGAAGAGAATTTAATGAAACTCTCAGAGAATCTTTATTATATGATGACATAGTGCACTTTCCTTTTTAGACCTCAATTGATCAATTTTTGAGGTGTGCCATTGCCAAACATAAACTTTACCAAGCATTATCTCAAGGAGTAAATGATATACTATCCGCAACCCCTCCTAAACTAATGGATGGATTTAATTAAACTCAGAGATAACATTTTACAAAAATCAAAATACCGAAGTTACTGTTAATTTATTTTCTACATATGCGCATTTCGACAACTTATGTCTCATCAGTGCAGATAAAACCAAAATATTTGGAAGTCCATTAACCAAAACGTGTAAAATCTGATGGAGAACAAATAACCAAACGGGTCTAAATAGAAAAGCCAAAATTCAGCTAAGGACAGAGCTATGCATGAGGGAGATACTCCTTAGTTTTAAACAAAATTCGGTAAAATTTAGATATTGCAAATTTAAATAAAATCGGTTTTCGGGTCAGCACCGAAGTACTGACTACTGGGTTGGTGAATACCCTCGGGGACTAACAGTCCACCAGCAGAGGAATCGGCCCAGTGGTAATAAATATCAAAATACCGAAGTTACTGTTAATTTATTTTCTACATATGGCCATTTCGACAACTTATTTGTCATCAGTGCAGATAAAACCAAAACATTTGGAAGTCCATTAACCAAAACGTGTAAAATCTGATTTTACAAATGATTCCTTTGTGCACCTCATGCTTTAGATTTTGATTTTACCATTTTTTGGGGTTTAACATAACCAAAATTGACTTTGCTTTTCAAGTATCTCATGTGGGGCGGTAGTATCATTTAGGTGAGCTATGATCATTATTTCTAGTTTCAAATTGCTGACAATTACTTCTGTGTACATGTTTTTAGTTATATATGTCACTTTTATATTATTTGTTTACAGAATTTTCGATAAAATGGTTTTTAAAAAATGACTCTCATCGGTTGTTTCAACAAGGTATTTTCATTGGACTATATTTTTGTCACAAATACATCGGCAAACGAATACCGAAGCAAGAAAAGGAAGGGGGAAATTCTAAAATCATAAATCCAAAGTCATGGCAATTCACAGCAACACGAATTGAGACAGTATGACAAAGACAAAACAAATTATCAGTATTCATATTTCAGGTCGTCAAAAAAAATTATAAATACTCATTAAATGAATTTAAATTACTTATTTTTTTTATATTACTTATTTTTGGCAATGAATTCAGCTTTGAAATCCCTATAAGTGGAAATTTTCCTTATTTGAGAAAAGGGACATAATTCACATTGCGAAGGGGTTATTGTTCTTGATTTTTGCTTTTATTTCTATCATAAAACACATCAGAGACAAAATCAATGATAATAAAAGCAATCATTTGAGAACATTTTGAGATATGCTTTGAAACGTTTGAAATATTCAAAAAAGTAAATTTTGAAAATTTGACCTTTGACCTTAGATTCTAAATATTTGCACCATATTTCACGTTTACGACCAGTCAAAACCAAAGCGTCATATCATTTCCTTCAATATATGGTATAATTTAGCCGTGTGTCATTGTGGTTGATTAAACTTGGAAATTAAGCTAGATATTCACGACAGGTTGCAGTACTATTTTTCAAGATAGTTCTTGTTAGAAATGAAATCGAATTTACCTATATACGTCATGATTACAACTCAAAGTCAGAGGCCCACTCAGGTAATCGTAATTTGATTTTTTATCTATAGTTTGTTTTAATGGATGAAATGGAACAGTAAACATTCGACTACCGATCCAAATAAATATTTAGATACAGAAATCTCGAAATCTCCCCATTAATTTCGTATAATTTTACCATAATGGGGTACATTGATCCCTGTGAGTGCCTTGGCAGTGTTTATAAATAACATTTACCGCCAAATAATGAACACAATGGAAAATACCACCCTCACTTATACCTTGGTTACGGGATGTCATTTTGGATCTTGGAAATATACATCTTTGAAATCAATTATTTCATATTTCCCCTTCAACATTAATCCTGTGGCTATCTTTTAATACAGAAATTGTGTCCGTCCCGGTAATTTTTTGCCTTTTAATAATATTTCATTGTCGCCAGGTTAATTTCAGTGTGGTCGCATTGAAGACATTTGACATCAACTATTATCAATTTAACGTGCGATAGGAGACAAATTGTTAACTTTTATTTCGTAAATGTTTTTGTATTACTAAATGCATCATTCCTTTGTGATTTATATACCCGAATAAGCTTAATATCCAGCCGTTACTATGTACCATCAACAGACGGCGTGTTTCTAAAATATGGCTGATGAAGTAGACGCCCACCTCATTAGCATGTTTAGAAGGGAGATAATTTCACACAATGACTTTTCGGACTGATATTATAAATATAGATTATAACCTTCCATTTTTCATATCATACCCATTATCAGCATGAGGTCAGAATATCAGCCCGAGTGCCATGGGCTGATATGAAAAATTCAATGTTATGATATTTTTATCATATGTTTCAAACTAGAAATGCATCCCCAATTTAATACTGGATCTAAAAAAAAATTGAATTTAGGAGCCGCAATTTTGAGTCGTTGAATTTGTAAAGACAACATTTTGCTTGGGAAGCATAATCAAACATGAATTGATAATAAACAATTCGGATATTTTTCAAATATGTAAAAAGTTAGAATATTTATTGCAAAAGAAAATAAGTTTTGTTTAGAGTTTAATCTTGCAAAAATGACTTTTAATACAGATACGGATTTAGATTGTGACATAAACCGTAAGCAGTCGATATCAACCGGAAGCAGTTGACAAAAGTCATATCACACGGATGTGAACAATTTGAAGATAGTTAGACTAAATATAAAAAAAAATCAACAGTATTATCAAGGGGTAAAATTTTACTGTTATTTTATATAAACATTTGATTAAAATAGTATATAAGGTATCTCACAATTTTTTTAAGATCTACTGCCGTTGTTTTATAAAATAAATCAGATATCTTATAAAATATTTTTTAAGAAATCTCATAAAATATTTTAAGAAATCTCATAAAATATATCAGATATCTAGATATCTTATAACCTTGTCTCGAAATATAATAACTCCTCCCTGATACGTGAATTGTTTGTGGTTTTTAGTTATTTCAATGGTAATAAGTCGTAAGAGAGACAGCTCTTTTAAGAATCATTATTACAGGTGATGGCTGTTGCTAAGGCCTTTTGATAAATTGCCATGCTGTACAGTCACAATTTACATGTATGTGTTTTATAAGTACACCATAAATCGATACTTAATTTAATTTAATGAGAACAGATATCTTTGTGTAGATCAAGAGTTTGTTACCGGACTGACTAACACCGACTGTGACAAAACCGGACTTTTCACTGGCAGTGTGATGGGTGCCACGCGTGGAGCAGATCATGCTTACCCTTCCGGAGCACCTGATGATACCTCAGTTTTCATAGGGGTTCACACTGCTAGTGCATTAGTTGTGTTGCGTTCTTGTTCATTTTTGTTTGTTTTGTTTTTGTCACACTGTCTCAATTCGTGTTGGATGTGAATAGCCGTGATTTTGGATTTATGATTTTAGAATTCCCCCTTTCCTCGTTCTTGCTTCGGTATTCGTTTGCCGATGTATTTAATGTGTATAGGTGGAATAAATATAAAACGGTGTGCCATAATGCATAGTACTGGCCCGAAAACCGATTTGATTTGAAAATTTTCGATATCTAAATTTAAGAAAATTTTGTTAAAACCTAAGAAATATCTACCTCCTGCATAGCTCTGTCCTTAGCTAATTTTGGCTTTCCTATTTAGATCCTATTGGTTATTCGTTCTCTATCAGATTTCGGTTCATGGATTTCCAAATGTTTTGATTTGATCTGCACTGATGAGACATAAGTTGTCGAAATGCGCATATGCAGAACCTAAATTCACAGTAACCTCGGTATTTTGTTGTTTGGTGTTCATTTAACGTTTGTATAACTTATCACCAACACGTTGACGAACGTCGTGAAATTTTGAACATTTGCAAGATTGTCCGGCTTATCTTATGTTCAACAACCCATGCCAACGTGTATCGACGTGTTTGTAACATAAGAAGAACGTGCTGCTAACTTATACAACGCACACAAGCGTGTGCTAAGACATTCTAACACGTCGGCACATGTTGGCAATTTGCGTTATTGTGTGAATTGGCCATAATGAGTACTTCTTTTCTGACTGTTTTTGGATTGTGGCTTTTCAAATTATTCAATTTAAATGCTTCTGATGAGAGGTATCTCCTTGAAACACGTGAACAGCATAACACAATTTACCATTTCTTACCTCATTTGTGCCTGGGGAGTTAACTTTCTATATTTTGGCATACGGGGATGTATGTCACGCAAAAATTCGAGAAATATAGTATCTCGATGAGATACCCGGTTTCTCGCACGAGATACTAGGTTTCTCGCTCGAAAACCCATCATCTCGATCGGTATCGAGATAAAGGGTTTTCCGCCGAGATTGAAAACTCACACGAGAAACCTCGTATTTGGCACGAGAAAGCTAGTATCTCGTTAAAAACCTATTATCTAGGCATCGAGAAACCTTCTTACTCGCGTAAAACCCTCCATCTCGATCGAGATTGTACGTTTTCAGCGAGATGCAAAATAATTTTAGCCAATACTCACTAAATTAAATTTGCTGGGTATATAAATTCCTTTATTTTAAATACTATTATGTCAATATGGACTAAATCTAATCTGCCTGATATATAAATTCTCTTATTACAAACCTTATTTGGTCAATATGGACTTAATTTAATGTGCTGGGTAAATAAATTCCATTTTTAAAACTTTATTTAGTAAGTATAAACCTAGTATCTCGCACGAGATACATAGTATCTCCTTAAAAAGCTCTAATTTTGGCATCGCGTAAAACCCTTTATCTCGATCGAGATTGTATGTTTTTCACTGAGATTTATTATGCCAGCGAAGCTGGCACTTATGGTAAAAATGTAATCCAAGGATATTTATTGGTGCCTTCGAATTTTTTTCTGCCTATCACGTGACCTTTTTGTACGACCAAAATATCAAATGACAAAATAAAGTTCATTCATTGGCTGATTTTATTTCTCAACATCAGTTTGCTTATGCATTTTTTGAACAGTTCAATTTTTATTCTTTTTGTTAATCATTTAACCAAAAATTTGTTGGTAATAATTTCTCTGATCAATTAAATCATATGTCTCGCCCAGTCGGGTTTCAACGCCAAAAAATTTTCCTTCTGGTCTTGCATTTCACGTTCAACCGGAAACTAGTTCGTGCTGCCATGGTGACATTGAAGACGAACCGCGAAATTCCCGATCAGCAGTTTATAATTTTTTTCGCTATTTAGTATTATTGTTGTAGTTTGGAAACATGCTAATTAGTTTAAACTATTCTGGATTCTCAAGTGGTTCCATTCGAACGGTTTGAAAATAGCCTAACCTTTCAGATTTTAACTCCTTTTGATTTCTGAGCATCGACCAGTCACCCAGTGGTAGTGCCTCTTCATGTGCCCGGATGAATTACGTTTGTTGAACGAGAAATCCCTCATTGACCATGGACAGTAATTTTTAAGAAGTGAACAAAATGAAAGCAAAATTGTCTTTTTGGTACTTTACCCACCGTAACAGAATGCAAACTCAGTCCGCGGTCGTTCCGAACAGGGCTACAATGTACGTGAGGGTACCGAGGTCTTTTCATTACCTCCATTGAATTTTACTGAAAATGAAATTACGAATGAATGAGATAATGTCTTACCTTGAAGATGAGATTATATAACCCTTTTCCATTTATTTGAACACTGGTCTTGTGTGATGCTGGCTATATTTTTACTGAAAACTTTCAAAATGAAATGGCATTATGCTTTTCAATAACATAATGCTCAAGTAAATGTGAAAATTTGCAATCCTCAAATGAAGACAACTTGGCGTCTGCTACTTAGGCCACAGACCCCAATTAATTTTGTAGTGCTTTCTAACTAAAAGTCGGGTCAAATTTAAAAAATCGCACCATTTTAATCGATATGAAACTTTGCATGTTCGAAGTACACTGCAATCCCATTAAAATACTGAATTGTCAGGAAAATCGGCCACTGTTTTTTCCTGTACTAGCCTTAGATTTAATTTTCGTGTGTGACACTTCAATAAAGTGAAAGTTACGACAGAAATATTGACCCTTGAACTTAAGGCACTTTGCAACTTCCTGTTCAAGAAATGTTAATTTTAAACGTTCAAAGGCATAATCCAGACACCCTTCAATGCGAAAATACTTATAAACATGAACATTTTGCACTAGAAAGTACACAATTAAAATTTAAAAAAGAGCGCGCGTTTTAATGATAGGGAATATATTCGTATACCACGAGACAAGGGACGTAATTGGGATCTGTAGCCTACAAGCTAGGCAGGAAATTGTAAAACTTCAGTTCAAGGACCGACAACTACGTAGATCCAAGTTGAGATTGCAATGCGCTCAGTCGTAGCATGGACTGGTCACAATAACATATATGTTGGGATTGTTAATCATGAATTATGATATAAGGCTGGATATAAATTTGATATTTTCCTCTAATTTTAGTGTGTATTATGGGACTTGAGTTGAACTTTTCGATTAAGTCTTGGACATAAGACTTTTTTTTCAAATTTTCTCAAAATCCCATTGTTTTTTTTATATTTTTGTCCTTTGATCATTGAAAATTTTGACAAACCTCTTTGGTTGAAATCATCAAAACTTATACAAGTTGAGAAAGCTTGGATTGGTAATTAGGTTTGGGATGGGTACCTTTTAAAGTTTTGAAATAAATCAAGCTCAGATCCTTACAATTTGAAAAAGGGGGAGTGAAAGAAAATTTCTGCGGAGTGAGGCGTAAAATTTTTTGTGGGATTTCTTAGTTAAACATCAGGATATCCATTAAAAAATCATGATTGTCCAAAATAGGGGGGGGGGGGG
>MJUU01004081.1:56057-80317 GCA_002080025.1 Modiolus philippinarum
GGGTTCCAACCCCCAGAAACTCCTATGATCCGCAAATGTTAATGATAAGTCATCAATCGTTTTCTATCAATAAGGGACTTTCGATGTAGGAACTCTCGTGTTAATTGAAGATGGAAAAGATAGCCTCAGGTACAAGTTAGAAAGAAAACTGGATTTCTCAATATTTTCTGATATAAATTTATACCACATAAAAACAAACTAGTTATGAAATTGAGGTATTCGTTTATTAGTGATTCCCTCTCAATATGTTGATTTATTGATTTTTTTACGTATAAAAATAGAACTGTTTCCAGATTGACCACGATTCAAAAGTCCCATGTTGCCTGGTACGTTCGGTTGACAGGCCACCTTTTGACTCGATTGATAGACAATGTCTCATGATATTGATTACTCACACAAATTCTTTCAAACTTAAAAGAAATAATGATGCAATTTGTCCCTGGCGACATCTACACATAGAAAAACAATCTAATTTTTAAACACGTACATAATATTTGTAAAAGCTAAATTGTTATGTACCTTGACCTAACTTAGGTGAAATTAATTAGCGCAGATACCTGTATGTTCTTTCTATGCAGCAACAATTTCTAAATTGTTCAGTCAACAAAACAAGTTTCCTTTCCATTAAATTCATCTCGGGTATTTTATTAAATTATTTAAAGGAGCTCGACAAGTAGTAGCATTCTCAGTGACAGATTATATGATTATGACCAACTTTTTAAATACATGTATATTTTAAAATATAGAGCATTTTTTACTGAGAGATGTTTAAATGTGTCATTTGCTGAAAATGGTGACAATAGGAAAACTACTGATGATAAGAATATTTCTCAAGGAACAACCTTTCACGCATCTGTATGCAACATTTGATCATTGTACTTTGCATTATATTGCTAGAAGTAATTGTTGGTTCTCTCTTATGTTTGAAGGAAGATGCATGCACTCAAATCCCCGAGTCGCAGGACCATATGTCAGTATAAAGGCTTACTTAACTTCAGTGAACCAAATCTAACCAAATATTGGCAGTTCATTTATCTTTTACCCAAGGACACATGCAGCCTACGGAGCTATAGCCAAAACATTAACATATCATATATCAAAGCTAAACGTCACATTGGTTTATGTATAATGTCCCTACAGACATTTTACGATCCTAGCCATGATTTTACAGATTCTCCTGATCGGCTACAGTGCAAAGATGACACATTACACAGTGAGACCCCTATAATGAAGACGGGTGGAGGCTTAAATACAGTGGCAGCCAATCCAAAAGCAAAGAGAGATAAAAACAATAAGCATCCCAAAACTTAATTTGAGAGACTTAAAAAGGGAGACAGAAAATGGCTATTCATGATGTAAACATGACAATACAATGTATGCAGACAAAATGACACAGACAACACAAATATACAGAAATGAACAACAACACCACAAAACTGAAGTACTTGTAAGTGTGAACCCCCAAAATGGAGTTATCACTAGGTCCTCCGGAAGGGCATTAATGATATGCTCCTCCAAATTGAAATGTCCGGTTTTGCTTAGTCTTTGTTTGTCAGTACGGTCAACTCGAGACATTGTAATGATCTGTCAAATCATGCAATGACCGTGAAACGACAAATTTTGAGACAGTAATTTCGTCCTGTTGTCTGTTGACAAAATCGTTGTTCAATTAAATAACAGGAGATACAAATACTATAGCGAATGAGTATAAGACGCGAACATTTTGGAAAATTACTGCTCAAAACAGAAAGTTCATGAGATCACTGTTGGAAAGTTGAAATCCTCACTTGTCGTCAAACGTCCAGAATCACTATACTAGCATGAATAGTAGAGCCGGGTAAAAGTCTGGAGTTTTTTCACTGGCATTCAAGGCTAAGCCTTCCTCTTATTCCAAGGATATATATTGGTGCCTTCGAATTTTTTTCTGCTTATCACGTGACCTTTTTGTACGACCAAAATATCACATGACAAAATTAAGTTCATGCATTGGCTGATTTCATTTCTCAACATGACGAGAATCAGTTTGCTTATGCATTTTTTGAAGAGTTGTCAATTTTTATTCTTTTTGTTAATCAATTAATCGAAAATTTATTGCTAATTATTTCTCCGATCAATTAAATCATATGTCTCGCCCAGTCGGGTTTCAACGCCAAAAAAGTTTCCTTCTGGTCTCCTTGCATTTCACGTTCAACGGAAACTAGTTCGTGCTGCCAAGGTGACATTGACGATGAACTTCCAGTTCAGCAGTTTATATTTAGTATTATTGCTGTGGTTTAGAAATATGTTAGTTTAAAATATTCTGGATTCTCAAGTTCCCCCATTCAAACGGTTTGAAAATAACCTTTCAAATTTTAACTCCTTTCGACATCTGATCATCGACCAGTCACCAAGTGGCAGTGCCTCTTCATTGACCATGGACAGTAATTTTTAAGAAGTGAACGAAATGAAAGCAAATTGTCTTTTTGGCACTTTACCCTCCGTAACAAATTGCAAACTCAGTCCGCGGTCGTTCCGAACAGGGCTACAACCGAGGTCACTCCATAGAGATCTTTTCATTACCTCCAATGAATTTTACTGAAAATGAAATTACGAATGAATGAGATAATGTCTTACCTTGAAGATGAGATTATATATGTAAGACTCTAAAACGCGATGGTACGCTAAAGTACGATGGCCACGCTAAAGTGCGATGGTCTACGCTAAAGTGCGATGGTGAACACGCTAATATGCGATTGTGCACGCTAAAGTACAATGGTCAATTGCGCGAAAGTGCGATTGGTTATCAAAATTGTAACGTCAAACTTAAGATATGTTGAACACGCTTAATGCGATAGTCTTCACTGACTGAGTGTAATGTTGAGATCGCTGTATATATGAAGGGCTTTAATATTGAAAGACTGGCCAACCCGAATAATGGCGTTATGTTGTATTACTACGATCGCTTCTTGAAGTAGGAGATAACTTGATACGCAGAGCTTGAATATGACATGTAGACATGGAATAAAAAAGATAACAGGAAACACCTACAATGGCCGAAAAACATAGCCACATGCCAGAAAGTAAATAGGAACTCCACAAGAAAAAAACCCACAATAAAAATACAAAAGACAAACATAAACAACGATAGGAACTCGGGACAGCCGGACTTGGTACCGGCACTAGCAAAAGCCAGCGGTAGGGTTAAACCGGTTTATGGGTACCCAAACCTATATCCACTTTTACATATAGTTCTTTTTATGGATTTCCAAATGTTTTGATTTGATCTGCAATGAATAGATATAAGTGTCCAAATAACCATACATATTTTATGAAAGGATATGGAGTAAATGAAAATTAAACCATAACACATATGTTAACCCCAATTGCAATAAATTTTAATGAGCTGTGTTGTGCGCGGGGATTTTTATGAGCGTAAGCGCGTCAAAGACTAACGTGAATTCCCGGACTTAAGTTGCTGACGTTGACATCCGATAAAGAAAATAACGAACGTGGCTGGAATGAGAATTAGGCATGGGCACATGACGTACTGCTATAGTACAAGCTGTTTTATGCGAAAACGTGACTATTTTATGTTTTATATTTCTGCGTTTATGTTACCGAATTGAGACGTATATGATATTTTTTAAACTGTTTCATTCTAAACACCGAAATCCATTCAAATTACTTTGTTGTGAGCTTTATGTTATTATTTTTCGCTCAGCCTAAATCAAGTTCTTTTCAAGCTATATTTCCATTTCGGAAATTAATTCCTCATCAGCAGCAATAGAACCCAAACATAGGATGCAGAAACTGAAATTTACAGTAACTTTGGAATTTTGTATTTCATTAACACTGGGTCGATACCTCTGTTGGGTTATTCTTAGTCCCCGATTGAATACGCCAATCCAGAATACAATACTTCGGTGCAGATCCTTTAGAATGGCGATTTCATTTCTACTTTTTCATATGAGGTCAGTGTTAATGTTTTGGGTTAGGGTTTCATTTTTTAGTTATCGATAGTGCTAGCCTGCTCTAACATAAAGGCCTAATTTACTTTAGAGAACCCAATCCTTTGGAGTCGCGATTTTTTTATACTTTACCCATACTAGGCTTTGGTTAGGGTTAAGGTTATGGGTTAGAATTTGAGTTGTTAGTTATCGATAGTGCTATCCTGTCTTGATTAGGGTCCTCTGAAGATTGAATAGCCTCTTTTCTTTATTTTGCGCACAACTGTGGAATTTAGTTCTTTCAATACCTATTTTCTCTTCCATGACTCTCCAAAATGGTTCTTAAAGATCATTTGTTTCTCTTTTCTATGGAAGTCTTATTCTATTATCATGATAATTTAAGGTCGAGATAAATAATCGCGAAAACCCTCATCTGGCATATTAGACCCAGCCATTTTGTTTTCGAGCGGAACCTCTAAGTCGACGTCACAAAAAGTTCGCGTCATGTTGCATTTTTTTCATTGACGTTTTATCGAACATTTGGGGGAAACGTAACGTTCTGTTATAGTTAAGGATAATGTAAATTGTACATTTAACAAACTACTTTTATTCATATTAATAATCATATAAAACGATTACTATAAAAAAATATTGGGTGAATAATTCTTTTCTGTCATTCGACTATTGCACTTTAGCGTAGACCATCGCACTTTAGCGTAGACCATCGCACTTTAGCATCCATTTTAACAAACCATCGGACTTTAACAGAACCATCGCACTTAAGCGTCCACTACTATATTATACCATCGCACATTAGCGTGGACCATCACACTTTAGCGCGACCATCGCACTTTAGCGTCCCCATCGCACGTTAGAGTCCTACATATATATATCCCTTTTCCCTTTACTTGAACACCGGTCTTGTGTGATGCTGGCTATAGTTTGACTGAAAACTTTCAAAATGAAATGGCATTATGCTTTTCAATAACATAATGCTCAAGTAATTGGTAAAATTGGCAATCCTCAAATGAAGAAAACTGCGTCTACTAAAAGCTAGGCAAGAAATTGTAAAACTTCAGCTCAAGGACGGACAACTACGTAGATCAAAGTTGAGATTGGAATGCGCTCAGGCGTAGCTTGGACTGGTCACAGTCACATATATGTTGGGGATTGCTAATGCTTATGCCATAGTACGAAGACAGAACCATTTCAGCTTCCAGCTGGCACTGAAAGGGTTACTCATGATGAATTATGATATAATAAGGCTGGATATAAATTTGATATTTTCCTACTAAATTTTAGAGTGTATTATGGGACTTGAGTTGACCTATCAATCAAGTCTTGGACTTAAGACTTTTTTTCAAATTTGCTCAAAATCCCTTGGATTTTTTTTTTGTAATTTTGATCATTGAAAATTGTGACAAACCTCTTTGATTGAAATTATCAAAATTTGAAACTTATACAAGTTTGGAAAGCTTGGAGAAGGTTTAATACTATTCATACCAAATTGATAACTAGGTTTGGGATAGGTACCTTTTAAAGTTTTGAAATAAATCATGCTTGGATCCTTACAATTTGAAAAAGGGGAGTGAATGAAAATTTCTGCGGAGCGAGGCTCGAAAATTTTTTGTGGGATTTCTTAGTTAAACAGAATATTCATTTAAAAAATCGTGATTGTCCAAAAATGGGGGGTTCAAACCCCCGAAAACCCCTTAGATCCGCAAATGTAAATGATAAGTCAATAGTTTTCTACATAATCAATACGGGACTTTTGAGGTTAATTGAAGGCGGAAAAGATTGCCTCGGATACCAGTTAGAAGGAAAACTGGATTTCTCAACCTATTGAAATAAATATATAACACATAAAAACAAACTAGTTATGAAATTCAGGTACATTTATTATTTTTCATATATGACAATTTCTTAACTAAATTTTAATTGACTGAGGCGCTACAAATCGATTAAATAAACTCACCCTAAGCTCAAAAGTGTTCATTAATTAGTGATTCCCTCTCAATGTATTGATGTTTTGTTTTTTACGTATAAAAATAGAACTGTTTCCGGATTGACCACGTTTACAAGTCCCATGTTGCCTGGTACATTTGTTTGTCAGGCGACTTTTTGTCTCGATTGATCGACAATGTCTCATGAATATTGATTACTCACACAAATTGTTTCAAATTTAAAAGAAATAATGATGCAATTTGTCCCTGACGACAACTGCACACATATTTAAACACGTACTGAATATTCGTAAAAGCTAAATTGGTATATACCTTGACCTACCTTAGGTGAAATTAATTAATGCAGATACATGTATGTTTTTTTCTATGCAGCAACCATTTCTTAATTGTTCAGTCAACAAAACAAGTTTCCTTTTCTTTAAATTCATCTCGGGTATTTTATTGAATTATTCAAATGAGCTTGACAAGTAGTAGCATTCTCAGTGGCAGATTATATGATTATCACTGTTTCTTAAGTACATGTAAGTTTTAAAATATGGAATAATGTTCACTGGAAGATGGTCAAGTGTGTCACTTGCTGAAAATGGTGACAATAGAAAAACTACTGATGATAAGAATATTTCAACCTTTCACGCATCTGTATGCAACATTTGATCATTGTACTTTGCATCATATTACTAGAAGAAATTGTGGGTTCTCTCTTATGTTTGAAGGAACATGCATGCTCTAAAATCTCCCGAGTCGCAGGAACATATGTCAGTATAAAGACTAACTTTACTTCTGTTAACCAAATCTAACCAAATATTGGCAGTTCATTTATCTTTTACCCAAGTACACATGCAGCCTACGGAGCTATAGCCAAAACATTAACACATCATATATCAAAGCTACAGTGCAAAGATGACACATTACACAGTGAGACCCCTATAATGAAGACGGGTGGAGACTTAAATACAGTGGCAGACAATCAAAAAGCAAAGAGAGATAAAAACAATAAGCCTTCCAAAACTTAATTTAAGAGACTTATTGTTGAAGGCCTCATGGTGACTTCAAGATGAAGAACAACAATAAAAGCGTTGTTCCATTGCTTGTTTTTCCCACGTATTTGTGGAGATTTTGTCTCATTTGCTTTTACTCCATATCCCTTCGTTGCTTATTAAACTGAAAATGGCTATTGATGTAAACATGACAATAAATGTATGCAGACAAAATGACACAGAGAACACAAATAAACAGAAATAAACAAAAAAACCCCACAAAACTTAGGCACTAGCAAGTGTGAACCCCCAATATTGAGTTATCACCAGGTCCTCCGGAAGGTCATTAATTATATGCTCCTCCAAATTGAAAAGTCCGGTTTTGCTTAGTCTTTGTTCGTCAGTACGGTCAACTCGAGACATTGTAATGATCTGTCAAATCATGCAATGACCATGAAACGACATATTTTGAGTCAGTAATTTCGTCCTATTGTCTGTTGACAAAATCGTTGTGCAATTAAATAACAGGAAATTATGGCACGCGATAGTAACTAGGGGTTTTCGTGCTAGGAACTAGGGGTTTTCGTGCGAAATACTAGGTATACCGCACGTTAACTAGGGGTTTCCGATCGGTATACATAGTATTTCGCCGAAAACCCTAGTTTTCATTCGAAATACTAGGTATACCGCATTTTTGTTACTATCGCGTACCATACCGATCGGTATCGGAAATTCGAGTTAAAACCGAAAATGTTATTCATAGTTTTAGCCAATAAGAAGCGAGAAACGGAAATCGCTATTTGATATTAAACGTTCGTCCAATCAGAAACGGAAAACGGTATTCAGGGTTTAATTAAACCAATCAAAATCGTTTATTTTGTTTATCGCTTATAATTCTCTATTTTTTATTCAAATTTTCGTATATTTTATTTGTTTTATATATTTTGATATTATAAATTAATTATCAAATAGAGTTGTGCCTTTGACACTTTTAGGTGCGATTGGATATCAGATTCGCGGGTCATGGGAGGATATTCGATCTCGACTGTCTGTATTCACCTTCACCAGTTAAAAGTTGTGAATATCGCCGTTTTAGATTTTGTTTAAAAAGAATTTTCCATTTAATTTATCTCTAGAGCAAAGATTTTTATTTTCATATCACTTGATGTGTAATCTGTTTCGAAATTAAAAAAATCACGAATTTTGGTTTGAAATATAAATAATTTGAT
This sequence comes from Modiolus philippinarum, assembly GCA_002080025.1. Lineage (NCBI taxonomy): Eukaryota > Metazoa > Mollusca > Bivalvia > Mytilida > Modiolidae > Modiolus > Modiolus philippinarum. Next base: position 64,154 of record MJUU01004081.1, read on the forward strand.
AAGCAGTTGAAAAAACAAAAACTCAGTCTGATAAATGATCAAAACAATTCAGAGTTTTAAAACTTTTTCTTCATCATATCCTTTCTAAGGAGTTTTATAATTCGCGAAGTTAAAACTTTCATGGATTTTAACATTTAAGAGGTATGAAAAGTATAATTTTTAGTCTGCGGTGTAAACTAACTCTTCAAAAATGACAAAAAAGTTAAGTTTTTTGAAAATTTTACATCATTATATCCTTGCGAAGGAGTTTGATAGGTTGCGAAATAAAAAATTCTTCAAATTTAACATGGAATAGGTATGAAAAGTATGATTTGAATCAGCAGTTTAAACTCAGTCTTTAAAAATGGCAAAAAAAAATCAGTGGTTTGAAAATAAAACTCCTTCAAAAGAATATTATGATGTAAAATTTTCAAAACACTGATTTTTTTTGGTCATTTTTAAAGACTGAGTTTAAGCCACTGCTTCAAAATCTTACTTTTCATACCTATTCTATTCTTAATTTGATGACTTATTTTATTTAGCAACATATCAAACTCCTTGCAAGGATATAATTATGTAAATTTTTCAAAACATTTTTTTTTTACATTTTTGAAGACTAAAGTTGTACGGCAGACCATAAAATTTACTTTTCATACCATTTTAATGCTAAAATTCATAAAGTTTTTACTTTACGAATTATGAAACTCCTTCGAAAGGATATTATGATGTTAAATTTTCAAAACACTAAATAGGTTGTGTCATTTTTAAAGACTGAGTTTAAACCGCTAATTACAAATCTTACTTTTCAAACCTATTCTATGTTAAATTTGAAGATTTTTTTATTTCGCAATATATCAAACTCCTTCACAAGGATATAATGATGTAAGATTTTCAAAACACTGAACTTTTTTGACATTTTTCAAGAGTTAGTTTACACCGCAGACTAAAAATTTTACTTTTCATACCTTTTTAATGCTAAAATTGATCAAGTTTTTGCTTTGCAAATTATAAAACTCCTTCGAAAGGACATTATTATGTAAATTTTTCAAAACACTGAGATTTTTTGGTCATTTTTAAAGATTGCCTTTAAACAACTGCTTCAAAATCTTACTTTTCATACCTATTATATGCTTAATTTGATGATTTTTATATTTCGCAACATATCAAACGCCTTCGCAAGGATATGATGAAGTAAAATTTTCAAAACGCTTAACTTTTTTTCACATTTTTAAAGAGTTAGTATAAACTGCAGACTAAAAATATTGCTTTTCATATCTTTTTAATGCTAAAATTCATGAAGTTTTTGCTTTGCGAATTATAAAACTCCTTCGAAAGGATAATTTTCATAACACTAAATTTTTTTGTCATTTTTAAAGACTGAGTTTAAACTGCTGATTAAAAATAATACTTTTCATACCTATTCCATGTCAAATTTCAAGAATTTTTAATTTCGCAACCTATCAAACTCCTACGCAATGACATAATGATGTAAAATTTTCAAAACACTTAACTTTTTTGACATTTTTCAAGAGTTAGTTTACACCGCAGACTAAAAATTTTACTTTTCATAAATTTCTAATGCTAAAATTAATCAAGTTTTTCCTGTGCAAATTATAAAACTCCTTCGAAAGGACATTATGATGTAAAATTTTCAAAACACTGAGATTTTTATGTCATTTTTAAAGACTGCGTTTAAACCCCTGCTTCAAAATCTTACTTTTCATACCTATTATATTCTTAATTTGATGATTTTTGTATTTCGCAACATATCAAATGCCTTCGCAAGGATATAATGAAGTAAAATCTTTAAAACGCTTAACTTTTTTTCACATTTTAAAAGAGTTAGTATAAACTGCAGACTAAAAATTTTACTTTTCATATCTTTTTAATGCTAAAATTCATGAAGTTTTTGCTTTGCGAATTATAAAACTCCTTTCGAAAGGATATTATGATGTAAATTTTCATAACACTGAATTTTTAAAGACTGAGTTTAAACTGCTGATTAAAATTCATACTTTTCACACCTATTCCATGTTAAATTTCAAGAAAAAATCATCAAATTTAGCAAAGAATAGGTAGAAAAGTTAGATTTTTAATCAGTGGTTAAAACTCAGTCTTTAAAAATGACAAAAAAATTAAGTGTTTTGAAAATTTTACATTATAATTTCCTTTCAAAGGAGTTTTATAATTCACTAAGCAAAAACTTGGTGAATTTTAGCATTAAAAACGTTAAAAAGTAAAATTTTTAGTCTGCGGTGTATACTAACTCTTCAAAAATTAAAAAAAGTTAAGTGTTTTGAAAATTTTACATCATTATATAATTGCATAGGAGTTTGATAGGTTGTGAAATGAAAAATTCTTCAAATTTAACATGGAAAAAGTATGAAAAGTATGATTTTAAATCAGCAGTTTAAACTCAGTCTTTAAAAATGGCAACAAAAAATTCAGTGTTATGAAAATTTTAAATCATAATATCCTTTCGAAAGGAGTTTTATAATTCGCAAAGCAAAAACTTCATGAATTTTAGCATTAAAAAGATATGAAAAGCAAAATTTTTAGTCTGTAGTTTATACTAACTCTTTTAAAATGTGAAAAAAAGTTGAGCGTTTTGAAAATTTTACTTCATTAAATTCTTGCGAAGGCGTTTGATATGTTGCGAAATATCAAAATCATCAAATTAAGCATACAATAGGTATGAAAAGTAAGATTTTGAAGCAGTGGTTCAAACGCAGTCTTTAAAAATGACATAAAAATCTCAGTGTTTTGAAAATTTTACATCATAATGTCCTTTCGAAGGAGTTTTATAATTTGCAAAGGAAAAACTTGATTAATTTTAGCATTAAAAAGGTATGAAAAGTAAAATTTTTAGTCTGCGGTGTAAACTAACTCTTGAAAAATGTCAAAAAAGTTAAGTGTTTTGAAAATTTTACATCATTATATCATTGCGTAGGAGTTTAATAGGTTGCGAAATAAAAAATTCTTGAAATTTGACATGGAATAGGTATGAAAAGTATGATTTTTAATCAGCAGTTTAAACTCAGTCTTTAAAAATGACAAAAAAAATTTAGTGGTATGAAAATTATTCTTTCGAAGGAGTTTTACAATTCGCAAAGCAAAAACTTCATGAATTTTAGCATTAAAAAGATATGAAAAGCAAAATTTTTAGTTTGCAGTTTATACTAACTCTTTAAAAATGTGAAAAAAAGTTAAGCGTTTTGAAAATTTTACTTTATCATATCCTTGCGAAGGCGTTTGATATGTTGCAAAATATAAAAATCATCAAATTAAGCATATAATAGGTATGAAAAGTAAGATTTTGAAGCAGTGATTTAAACGCAGTCTTTAAAAATGACCAAAAAATCTCAGTGTTTTGAAAATTTGACATCATAATGTCCTTTCGAAGGAGTTTTATAATTCGCAAAGCAAAAACTTGATCAATTTTAGCATTAAAAAGGTATGAAAAGTAAAATTTTTAGTCTGCGGTGTAAACTAACTCTTGAAAAATGTCAAAAAAGTTTAGTATTTGAAAATCTTACATCATTATATCCTTGTGAAGGAGTTTGATATGTTGCGAAATAAAAAATTCTTCAAATTTAACATAGAATAGGTTTGAAAAGTACGATTTCTAATTAGCGGTTTAAACTCAGTCTTTAAAAATGATACAACCTATTTAGTGTTTTGAAAATTTAACATCATAATATCCTTTCGAAGGAGTTTCATAATTCGTAAAGTAAAAACTTTATGAATTTTAGCATTAAAATGGTATGAAAAGTAAATTTTATGGTCTGCCGTACAACTTTACTCTTCCAAAATGTAAAAAAAAAATGTTTTGAAAAATTTACATAATTATATCCTTGCAAGGAGTTTGATATGTTGCTAAATAAAAAAAGTCATCAAATTAAGAATAGAATAGGTATGAAAAGTAAGATTTTGAAGCAGTGGCTTAAACTCAGTCTTTAAAAATGACAAAAAAAATTCAGTGTATTGAAAATTTTACATCATAATATTCTTTTGAAGGAGTTTTATTTTCAAAACACTGATTTTTTTTTGCTATTTTTAAAGACTGAGTTTAAACTGCTGATTCAAATCATACTTTTCATACCTATTCCATGTTAAATTTGAAGAATTTTTTTATTTCGCAACCTATCAAACTCCTTCGCAAGGATATAATGATGTAAAATTTTCAAAAAACTTAACTTTTTTGTCATTTTTGAAGAGTTAGTTTACACCGCAGACTAAAAATTATACTTTTCATACCTCTTAAATGTTAAAATCCATGAAAGTTTTAACTTCGCGAATTATAAAACTCCTTGGAAAGGATATGATGAAGAAAAAGTTTTAAAACACTGAATTGTTTTGATCATTTATAAGACTGAGTTTTTGTTTTTTCAACTACTTATCAAAATATTTATTTTTCTTACCAAATTTCATGATTTTTTAAATTTCGAAACGGAGTACACATCAAGTTATATGAAAATAAAAATCTTTGCTCTAGAGATTAGTTAAATGGAATTTATTTTAAAACAAAGTCTTAAACGGCGATATTCACAACTTTTAACTGGTGAAGGTGAATACAGACAGTCGAGATCGAATATCCTTCCATGACCCGCGAATCTGATATCCATTCGCACCTAAAAGTGTCAAAGGCACAACTCTATTTGATAATTAATTTATAATATCAAAATATATGAAACAAATAAAAGATACGAAAATTTGAATAAAAAATAGAGAATTATAAGCGATAAACAGAATAAACGATTTTGATTGGTTTAATTAAACCCTGAATACCGTTTTCCGTTTCTGATTGGACGAACGTTAAATATCAAATAGCGATTTCCGTTTCTCGCTTCTCATTGGCTAAAACTATGAATAGCGTTTTTGGTTTAAACTCGAATTTCCGATACCGATCGGTATGGCACGCGATAGCAACAAAAATGCGGTATACCTAGTATTTCGAACGAAAAGTAGGGTTTTCGGCGAAATACTATGTATACCGATCGGAAACCCCTAGTTAACGTGCGGTATACCTAGTATTTCGCACGAAAACCCCTAGTTTTCGTTCGAAATACTAGGTATACCGCATTTTTGTTACTATCGCGTGCCATAGGAAATACAATAGCGAATGATCGAGTATAAGACGCGGACATGTTGGAAAATTACTGCTCAAAACAGAAAGTTCACTATTAGAAAGTTGAAATCATCACGCTTGTTGTCAAACGTACAGAATCACAATACTAGCATGAATAGTAGAGCCGGATGAAGTCTGGAGTTTCTTCGCTGGCATTCAAGGCTAAGCCTTCCTCATATTAATTAATTTTAACCAATCACCACTCGTGTCAAACCTTTCATCTCGGTCGAGAGTTCGTTTCTTACGAGATTTCGCCGAGATGTAATAATTAATTTAAGCAAATCACGATCGAGATTGAAATCTCGTGATAAAAAAATAATCTCGAGATTTCTTCTCAGCACGAAATTTAATTCTCGCACTTCGAGATTGAGGGTTTTAAGCGAGAAGCTGTGAATCTCGACAAAATTTCAGTATAACGATCGAGATCGAAAAACTTGCATTTAACACAACTCTCGATCGGAAATGAAGGTTTTTGGCGAGAAACTTTGTATCTTGAAAGAAAAACCTAGTTTCTCGTCGAGATACCTTCTATCCCGATGGAAATGAAGGGTTTTTTAGCGAGAAACATTGTATCGCGACCGAGAAACCCGGTATCTCGACGAGATACTATAGTTCTCGAATTTTTGTGACTTTCGCGTGCCATAGGGATGTGCCAAATATCAAGGTATAGTTTTAGCTTGAAATATATAAGTTCAGGTTTGTGTTGTAAGTCAATTGTGTAGAAATTATCATATAAAAATAATGTATATAAATTTGGGTATCAAAAAAGGAAAAAAAGTAAAATATGGGACATAATTTAAGAAGGGACATAATTCATGTCCATTATTTGCATTAGAGCGTATTATTTCATGCCCTTAATTAATGCTTTATTGTTTCTTTGATGCTTTGGTATGTCATTGTAAATGTATAAATACGGGTCCTCAGTTTAGTTTTGTTATGTAAATTCGTAGTATGTTTTAAGCACAACAGAATATAAATTTGGGGTATGTTTTTGAAATCAATTTGGCATATCCCTACCAGAAAAAAATACCAAGTTGCCCCCTCCCCCGGATTTCTTATGCAACTTGGGTATTTTTTGTATTTTACAAATGACACGTACATTTGGTTTAAAAAGTTGATATATTTTCGTCACATTAGATGTGGAATTAGTCCATCTCGCAATTGTTGTCGAAATGCGCATATGCATAATCCAAATTAACAGCAACTTCATTATTATGTCATTGAATCACCTTGATCATGCATCTGTCTTAAGGGAGTACGAGCCTCAGATTTCAGAAGCATTCTATATCCTCGAGTTTTATCCATTCAAACAGTGCACATGGATCACATTTTCCATTCAAACAGTGCTAAAAATTTTTGCACATGGATCACATTTTCTTGGTCATAAGTCACATTAAAATACACAAAACAGACTGTGTATAAAAATTTAATGAACTTCCTATTATAATTTCATATATTTAAAGGCCTATAAACATCTTATGCAAATTGAAGGAAAACTCTAGAGAGATCAGAGTTTTTTGTATAAAATAGCACCAAGCATCCACGTATCCCTATTGTTCGATGAACCCTACACTAATTTATAGTGTTTCGGCAGCTTTGTAACAATTTCTAGGGATGGTTGTATTTGTCTTTGTAGTCGGAATTAAAAGTTAATCTAGGTCTGCACTCATCAGGGGTCCCCTAGGTAATTTTTAAAAATGTCTTTTTTGCTGAAGTCAAAAATTCGGATAAATTTCTTTGTTCTTTTATATACGGAATGACAGATTTTTCTTTTCAAAATCTGTATCATCTAATTGCGACAGATGTCAATGTTTCAAAAGATTTTTCTTAATGAATTGCACATTAGCGGTTGCGTAAGACAATTTGACCTGTCTTGAACTAATATATCAGACATACTACGATTAATTTCACATTCTAAGTAGCCTCGATTAATGAAATTAACCTTGAACGTGTTGAATATTTCGTTACGGTCTTTTGTATTATTAGTGTTTCTTATACATCGTACTGTTTTTCCTTTAGATGTTGTTAAATTCTCTATTCGGTATGATTTCAATCGACATTCGGTATAGATTTTATCTCTTTCGCAAGTAAAACGCATGCACTGCTTGGCTCTTAATACTTTTTCTCTTTTTTACGGAAGCCGTGCAGATTTTTTCTGTCTTCGAATGAAACGTCTTGCTTTTCTGTTAAATGTTAGACTAATACAGAACAATTCTACATCCCTGTACGAAAAGTCACGTGGAAGTAGGCGTTACCTAGATGCACGTGGTTACATGAAATTGTATTTATGGACATTAATTTTATAATTAAAGTTAAGGGTTTGCTTTGAAACAAGTTCAAAGTATAATAAACTCTTGGTTTAATTTGAGACGAGTTATGCCGAATTAATTTTCCTGTCCAAAGTTGTTGTTTAGTATTCTGAATAATTTTTCGCTCTTGTATCCACACCTAAATAAAATGGTGATTTCTCTTGTCGGGTTCCCTATTTCTATGATATGAAGGACCGGTTTCTGCATTTTTCATGAACGGATTTCAATCGACATTCGGTATAGATTTTATCTCATTCGCTAGTAAAACGCACTGCTTGGCTCTTAATATTTTTCCTCTATTTTTACGGAACCACGTGCATCTAGATAACGCCCACTGCCACGTGACTTTCCGTGACTTTCCGTACAGGCATGTAGAATTGTTCTGTATTAGTCTAACATTTAACAGAAAGGCAAGACGTTTCATTCGAAGATAGAATTCTACGTTACAGAAAAAATCTGCACGGCTTCCGTAAAAATAGAGAAAAAATATTAAGAGCCAAGCAGTGCGTTTTACTAGCGAAAGAGATAAAATCTATACCGATTGTCGATTGAAATCACACCGAATAGAGAATAAGTAAACAGCGTCTAAGAAACAGCATATATATTACGTATGATATCAAATAGATTTGTCTCTCTAAAGACCGAATTTTCAACTGCGATAAAAAGCCGATGCTCCAAGAAAAATTAAAACAATTTCTCCAAATTGCGGACAATTTGAATTACCCGGAATCGAATTATTCTGAAATCGAAATAGTTGTTAAAGCAACTACGTTTTTGCAGGTATCATTAAAGGAAAAACAGTACGATGTATTAGAAACACTAATAATATAAAATACCGTCACGAAATATTCAACACGTTCAAGGTTAATTTCATTAATCGAGGCTACTTAGAATGTGAAATTAATCGTAGTATGTCTGATATATTAGTTCAAGACAGGTCAAATTTTCTTACGCAACCGCCAATGTACAATTAATTAAGAAAGATCTTCTGAAACATTGACATCTATCGCAATTAGATAATACAGATTTTGACTACAAAAATCTGTCATTCCGTATATAAAAGAACAAAGACATTTATCCGAGTTTTTGACTTCAGCAAAAGTCAAATAATAAAGACATTTTTTAAAAGTTACCTAGGGGACCCCTGATGAGAGCAGACCTAGATTAACTTTTAATTCCGACTACAAAGACAAATATAACCATCCCGAGAAATTGTTACAAAGCTGCCGAAACACTATAAATTAGTGTAGGGTCCATCGAACAATAGGGATACGTGGATGCTTGGTGCTATTCTATACAAAAAAACCTTACTTTCCCGTGTATCATACCTTCTTGGTGTTGATCCGTATTTCCTGTTTGATTGAGACTCAAAGCTGATTTATAGTTTTCGGCTTCCGCATCTAGGGCATCTTAATAGAATATGAAATCATGCTTTTCTACGAAAAATCGAATATGCCTATTAATATACAGCGAAGCGAGAAATAGACAATGGTATTAAAATAAAATACGAAACCTTCATGAAAAATGCAGAAACCAGTCCTTCATATCATAGAAATAGGGAACCCGACAAGAGAAATCACAATTTTATTTAGATGTGGATACAAGAGCAAAAAATTATTCAGAATGCTAAACAACAACTTTGGACACGAAAATTAATTCGGCATAACTCTTCTCAAATTAAACCGAGAGTTTATTGTACTTTGAACTGGTTTCAAAGCAAATCCTTAACTTTAATTATAAAATTAATGTCCATAAATACAATTTCATGTAACCACGTGCATCTAGATAACGCCCACTGCCACGTGACTTTTCGTACAGGTCTGTATTAGTCTAACATTTAACAGAAAGGCAAGACGTTTCATTCGAAGATAAATTCTACGTTTCAGAAAAAATCTGCACGGCTTCCGTAAAAATAGAGAAAAAATATTAAGAGCCAGCAGCTCGTTTTACTTGCGAAAGAGATAAAATCTATACCGAATGTCGATTGAAATCATACCGAATAGAGAATTTAACAACATCTAAGAAACGACATATACATTACGTACACTATCAAATAGATTTGTCTCTCTAAAGACCGAATTTTCAACTCCGATAAAGAGACGATGCTCTCAGAAAAATTAGAACTATTTTTCCAAATTGCGCACAATTTGAATTACCAGGAATAGAAATATTCTGAAATCGAAATAGTACGATGTATAAGAAACACTAATAATATAAAAGACCGTAACGAAATATTCAACACGTTCAAGGTTAATTTCATTAATCGAGGTTACTAATCGTAGTATGTCTGATATATTAGTTCAAGACAGGTCAAATTGTCTTACGCAACCGCTAATGTGCAATTCATTAAGAAAGATCTTTTGAAACATTGACATCTGTCGCAATTAGATGATACAGATTTTGAAAAGAAAAATCTGTCATTCCGTATATAAAAGAACAAATAAATTTATCCGAATTTTTTACTTCAGCAAAAGTCAAATAATAAAGACATTTTTAAAAATTACCTAGAGGACCCCTGATGAGTGCAGACCTAGATTAACTTTAAATTCCGACTACAAAGACAAATACAACCATCCCTAGAAATTGTTACAAAGCTGCCGAAACACTATAAATTAATGTAGGGTCCATCGAACAATAGGGATACGTGGATGCTTGGTGCTATTTTATACAAAAAAAAAACGTTTCCCGTCAAAATTTTGACGTCTTATATCTAAAAAATTCCTACATGGATTTTCAAAATTTTTTGCTCAATTTGCTCCATTAGTAATGCTCTTCAAAGCAAAAGGTCAGAATTTTAATTCTAATTACAAAATTTTTGAGACTCGTACTCCCTTAAAGTAAATATTCTCGTGTCTTGAATTATTCGCAGAGAAGGCACGGGCGAATTGCATTACATTAATGTAGGGAAAAATCTATTTTCTAATACTGACAGTATTTCTTCTCCTGGAAATTACGCTGATTTATGTGTCGTGCTCATGTTATGTTTTTGTTTTTTGGGTTTTTTTTTCGATGTTTCCATTGTCCTTGAATTATTCGCTTTAGATTGAAGGTTCAGTTCTCACTAACTTTATAAAAGTTACAAATGAAAAGATCTATCGTCCCGGTTGACATTTCATTTGATCTTTTCAAAATTTAAAGAATGTAGATTATATGTAGTTTATGGGAAATAAAGTTCAGTTGGTTTCTTGACTGACACTTAAATTAACTCCAATTAAAGCCATATATCAATTTGTCAAAAAAAAGCAATTAATTGTAATTTATAATGCAACATTTTTATTTGCGTAAGGAAACTACATTGGCGGTATAAACATAATTCTAATATGAAAACAATGGAAACCATGACGCCCATCCATATGGAAATCTCCAATAACAGTATGAGCGACGTCACAACAGTCTTTACGCTGAAAGAAACGACGTCATAATATGTTTTGTGCACAAAAACGTCAGAAAATCTTATGTAATGACTTCCATTACCGTGTACACTATAGGTCCCTCCAGATCATTAAATGTCATATTAGAATCGAAATAATTCATGTTCGCGGGTGGTTTGTAGTCGATTTACATATGGGTGTCCATTATTTTCGTTTATTTTACCCCTCGCTCCGCTGTGCTACGCTCTGGGTTAAATATTAACAAAAATAATGCCACCCATATGTAAATATCCAACAAACCACCGGCGCCCATGAATTATTTCTTAAGTACTCCCTTCCTCTGATATCGCGGGTTCTACGGTATCTCGGTATTTCTTTCACCCCTTAACGTGAACCACAACGGCATTCACTAACTATTCGTAAAACCCCTATCTCTGTTGGAAAATTCATTGGTTCTGTCAAAATGTCTATACTTCTGGTATATACAAAACAGTCTTGTTTATTCCCCCTAAAATGGCAGACATTCTTATTTTTACTGATGCCATATTTCTTAAAATATCAAGTAAATAAACCAACTTGTGACAATTCGTCTGCTATTTCTTTTTTAGAAATGTTGTCTGTTTGTTTACTTTTTACTTCACACTGGCAGTGAAGTTTTTGCTGTTTTTAGGTATTTTAAGATAACAACAAATTTGGTGTAAAAAATAAGCCATGAAAACGTCAATTTTTAGCCGACGATGACGACGGTGGTCTTTAATTGTATGCCAGATATGTAGCCCGAACAGTATAATTAAGCTAATGCAATTTAATTCCGATTTCTAAATGGGAGAAATTACGACTTTTTCTAACAATGGATACAACTGATATACTGTTCATTGGTCAGGATTGTCAGATGTGGAAAAATCCTGATATCTGCATTTTTTTCAAACAAACGTAAACTTGTATTCTTCATGTTTCCTACGTGTATGATTATTGTTTGAATGAATTTTTGTTCATTACTTCATTAAATGAGAAAGAATATACAGATCTCTCCATAAAGTATGTGTGTAAGATATATGTCATTGCATATAACAAATAATGAACTGATTGGTGAAACTTCGTGGCCGGTAAAATGAAATTTTCAAATACCGCGATATCATAGGAAACCATTTTAGAGCTTACATCAGCATTATCTTTTTGAAAAAGGCAATGCTCAAATTTTAAAAAGAGGAACCAACAAATGAATCATACAAGGAAATGGGCATTCATACAATGTTGTTAAGTAAACAATTTTTGATAAATTCTGTAAACCTGTCAAGTTACACAGACCCTTAACATCAAGTACCGCGATACTATAGATCACCATGATAATATACAGTCACTGACTCGATGACGTCAACAATGTGTTTCCGTAGAGATTGTTCCATGACGTTGCAAGAAAGCATGGATTCATCACAACCTAACGACTACCGCTTCGCTTTTTAAGTCATCATTTTTACCAATTAATTGTACCTAAAATTTGTCTTGTTATAGTTGCAGTATAAACACAATAACAGTACATTGACTTGACATTAACTCAATATAATGATTCGGCTCGAAACGGTAAAAATGCTCGCCAAAGGCTCGCATTTTTCGCGTTTCTAAGCCTCATCCTTATATTGCGTTTATGTCAAGTCAGTGTACTGTTATTGTCTACGTAAAACAATGGTGATGTGAGCTGTAAAGGTGGATTCTAATGTGTCGTCCTTATAATCGCCTTGTGTCCATAACCGTGGTAAAATCCGCATATATTCGGTCATACTTGTACTTTTGATAACGTCATAGACAGTTTGAAAACATTTCTTGCAGCGTCATAGAACAAAACGTCATATTTAACGGGGTAAAATTGCTGTTTCACCTATGAATACAAAGACGAATCCATCTCTTCTGTACCCTGTAGGTGTCATATTAGAATCGAAATAATTCACCGGAGCGTGAATATATGTTGATTTTACCACGGGTTTGCCCTTTATGCCTATATTTTACCCCTCGCATACGCTCGGGGTAAAATATTTGCCATAATGGGCCAACCCGTGGTAAAATCGCCATATGTTCACGCTCCCCTGAATTATTTCTTAAATATATGATTCCGAATGCCAGCATTGATGAAAGTCATCTTTCAAAACCTGTTAGCATCGGAAAATCCAGCAAGGTCTGCGAATGGATTTGAACACATGCTTTATTGACATCTACGGCAACACCGACTGCACACATGTAGAGCAAGCATCTCTTGCTTCTCGCTGAAGTCAAATCAAGTAGATATACGTAGGTAAACAGAAAGATCAGCTGTCATCTGGGAAACAGATTTCCCGTATACCATTAGTTCAAATTAAATCAGAAAAAAAATGTTAAAAATTTTTTTTTTAAATAATGTAATTCTTTAGATTTTTTTTCAAGCTTTGTCTACTTGTAACTCTGTAAAAGAACTTGTACATTAGGAATTTTCAATACTATTCACACCATAATTAAATAAGTTTTAAAATTAGTATCCACGTAAAATATCAGTCTTATGACTGGTTGCTATTACCGAAGTGGGTATAAATCATGGGCAGTAACGCAGTTCGATTTAGTTGACAGTGGTTTTGTTTTTAGATAAACGAGTAAAACATCTGGTCTAACTGCCTTAAGGTAGAATGGCCACTAATATTCATTTTATTCGTCTGTCCAATTGAAGTACCGATCCATCTGTACTAAAAGTAAGGGTCACCTGCTAGTTTTGTCAAGAATTAGCCATTTTTCACATAAATTTTAATAGAATAACTGGTGACAATATGGAAAGGCAAATTTTAACTTTATAGAATTGAACCTTTTATCCATGAGAATTTTATATATTTTTGTAAATTTATAGTTTATTACGTGATCTATTAGTAACAATAAAAAAAAATACGTACTCGTCAACAAGCTTTAGACGGAGATATTTTACAAAGTTTCCAGATAAAAATAATTTACGGGAATAGGTAGCTGTGGACAAAATATGACGTTTCACACCTGTCAGTCAATTATGACGTTACAAAGAAAAAGCTGTCAAATTACTGTTCCGGCCCGAAAATTAAACTTACCTTGTATTCGGCTCTCTGCTTTTCAAATGCGCGGTTTAATTACGCAGCGCAACAGTCTCTATCTAGCTGAAATAAGATAATACCGAAGATTCTGTTAATTTGGATGTGCATTTCGACATCTTATGTCTCTTCAGTGCAGATAAAATCAAAATATTGGAAATCCATAAACTGAAATACAATGTATGTGTAAAGACTGATAAAGAACAAATTACCAAGAAGATCTAAATAAAAAAAGCCAAAATCAGCTAAGGGCAGAGCTATGCACGAGGGAAATACTACTTAGTTTTGAACAAAGGTGAAAAAGGTGAAAAATATATACACATATTAAATCAAATATAGAATTAGAAACTTTAAAAGCTAAACGATATAGCTAGGGGTTGTCTAGATCATTGAAATTGCTGTCTTCAAGAGCCCTACAATGTAAGTGTATGATGAAAGATAACGGTCACAAATAAAATAAATTTGAAGCTCCCATCTGAAATAGCAAGATCACAGGTGAAATAAATTTGACATTCCGCGTACAGATCAAAAACAAAAGTTGACAAAAATGAAAATATTTATTTAAAATGAAAGGATATGGAAAAAAGCACGCTCTCAGAGTTTGATGGCTACTCCCGGATTTATACAAAAGATTCATTAGTATCATATTTGGTGCTACCTCCAAAAGTCGACATGAACTGGAGATATTTAGAAAAAAGAAGGGAAATGGGGAATGTGTCAAAGAGACAACGACCCAAAGGGGAGTAATAACAACTCCACTTTGTGGGTCTTTGTGTCAACCTGTCATCCGACTATAAAGTACACTTTCCACTTCAGTTAATCCAAACCTTCTTTTCTTGACATTGAATGTATGAATCAAGAAAACGGACCTGCGACATCAGTTTTCTTCAAACCAACAGATGTTAACTCCTATTTAGGTTCTTCTTCCTGTCATCCCGTTGATGGATTATTCGTTCTGGATTGACGGTTCGGCTCTCACTTACTTTGCAAAGACGATAATCCAAAATCCCAATTATGCAGCTTAGGCGTTTTTGCAGTGATGACACGCGGACGTAAAATCACAATGTTCTCTGATGTCTGAATTTTTCATTAGGAGAGGATACCAAGAAGAAGCGATTTCCAAAGCTCTTGACTCCGTGTCTATCTCGCAGAAGGGCTATAACTGAAAAAAGCAAAACAAAAAAATGGCGAAAAAAAGTTCTAAGTTATCAACCTCTGAATGTGGCTATATAATTAAAAGGGGAAAATGTAAAAAAAAAATAGTAGTGAAGATCCACTAATATGTCCATTAATTCCAATTAGAGCCTATCGCAAAAGCAAAAGCTTGAGTGATAATTTGGTATTTAGCAAAATAAACACCATCCACAATTCGGAAAACATGAAATATAGGGGAACGAAACGTTTTGATCGATCGAAAGATCTGCCAGACTCGTCCCTTCACTATGGAAACGGAATTCATCAAGGGTCTTTGTGGTTCATACAAAACCAGTTCTGGTGATACATGCAAATCCAGAATGCAATAGTTGCAATAGTTTTTAAACCCTGTCACAAAATATATATTGGTGATAAATGCCACCGATTGGGCAACCCCTTTGCTGAGCATCTTTGATCAGTAACAGCCAAGAAAGAAACACCCGTCTGTAATTATTTCAGGTTCAGCCAACATTTCATGGAAGACATAAGAATGACAGTTCTTACTCAGGTTGACAGTTAATGGCGGCACCACTTATAACAATTAAAACAACAAAAAATGATATCTCTGGGAATCTTAACCCCCTAGAGTATGAATATAAGAACTAGTGTTTACTGTATACTCCTTAGGAATATATCTTAAATATTTCCTTTAGTAGTTAACTATGGGGAAAAATCTGCGGTTTTCAAAAAACGTTTTTTGAAAACCGCAGATTTTCCCCCATAGTTAACTACTACCTACGGCACTATAGAAAAAAAAACAAACATGTAAGATTTGTTATTCACTACAGTTGAGACGGGTAAAACGGGCTAGATTTTTAATGAGGTCTTAGTTCACTCACATTTTTTACGTTGCTTGCGGTTTAAGCATTTTATAAGTAAAACAAAAATCTTATAGGAGTAAAAAGTAAATTAGGACTTGGTACTGTATTACAGGTAGGAGGGCGCATTAAAAAAAAATGAAAACAAAGGTGTATGGTTTCTACGAAATACTTGACATTCAAGGGGAAATCGTATATTTATATTATCCTTTTAACAATATATTTGTTATAGAGAGAGTAACTGGTGACGACCTGTCAGACTTACTAGAAATGTATAGGAATCAAAAG
>MJUU01004083.1:14063-44819 GCA_002080025.1 Modiolus philippinarum
TGCTGTTTATCGTAGATAATACACCACGTCTTGTTATAGGTTTCGTGTCTTTATACTACAGGAATCTTAGGTAGTTTCTGTGATCTTCTCTCACTACGAATCAGTGAAACATGTGTTGAACATCAGCAGTAACAGCAACCATCTCTCTCCTGAAACGTATCAGGACTCCCAGTAAGCTGTTTGATCGGTCTGGACCAGACATCAAAACACTGTTGAGGGATACTCCGTCGAACTTTGAGGAGGAATCGAACACACCCCTGATCTGTTCAGGTTTCTTGTTCTCCAAACAACGGTAAATATCAACATTCTTCTTGTTCTTACAATGGCGGAGCAACTTCCGCATGGTTGTTGTCCAATATCTTTCACATTAATTCTATAAAATGTTCTCTTTTGAGAGCGTTCCTCCTCAGACTGTTTTCGAGGAATTCTGCTCTTTTAACAGCTTGTTGCCTGTTGTTTTGAAGTCGTTGTCTTGGTGTCCGAAATGGTAACGGAGATACCAAACTGCCTGTGGAGTCTCTTACAAACTGGTTGTCCATTTGTTTCATAAGTGTTTTATCTTCATACGACATTCCTGGTTTGTCGTCATCTTTTGTCTTGGCAAAATTATTATATTCTGGTATGTCTACTGTTTTGGTTGCAGTATTGAAACAAGCGGGATCTGGTTCCCGTACACAAATTTTACTTTCACATGGCCTTAGTGTCGTAGGTTGGCCAGATGGTAAGACAAATGTTTTCATCACAGATAAGTCTGGAGTTGCATGTTGATAGTCCAGTCAGATTTCTCCGATGACTACCCAGCCCAGTCTTAGTTTTTGGGCGAAAGGCGATCCAGGTGGTCCATATCTACAGTCTAGGACATGGTGGACTTCGGGTAAGGCTCTTCCTATGAGAAGCATGATCTTCCTGCTATCTTTCAGCACGGTCGTTGAAATTAGTAAGACCAGATAACAGTATTTCCTTATGGAGAAGGAATCTGGTTATATCTGAAGTCTGGTTTACAGTCCTGTCATCCTCCAGGTTTACTGCTTGTGAACTTGGTGTTGGCATGTCACGTGATAAGTGCTGACATGATGGTTCAAATGCTGGTGCATCTCTGTTAAGCTGAAATGTAACAGACTGAGATCTTCGAGGTGGTCCAGAATAAGCTGGAGTAGATGTTACTTCTGGTGCTCCATATACTACTGTTGGAGTTGACGCAACTTCCTGCTGTCTGGAGGACCCATATACTACTGTTGGGGTTGACGTAACTTCCGGTGGTCTGGAGGCCCCATATACTACTGACGGGATATTTTGTGCCTCCTCATTTGAAACATTGAAGGAGTGTTCTTCAACATATCGTTGAACCCGTTGTACCGGGTCTGCTTCCTCTATGGGCAACTGACTTCGCTGGTCTTAACTATCAACTCCTGTTGACTACTATCGTCATCCAGGATCTTAGCCTCAGTTTCTGCCATGACAGCTTCTTTTCTTGCCTCTAGCAATGTTTTGTCGGCCTTTAACTCGGCTTTCTTCCGAGCTGCTGTTGCTTCCATCTCAGCCATCTCAGCCTTTTGACGAGCTGAAGCTGCTTCAATTTCAGCCTTTTGACGAACTGTAGTTGCTTCCATTTCAGCCTTTCGACGAGCTGTAGATTCTTCTAAAATGGCTTCCTGCTTTGACAGAGCGGCCTGTTTTTCTGCGAAAGCAAGGCTTGTTTGAGAGCTTCAGCTTTTGCTTTCTTACGTCTTAACAGACTGGAAGCGTCTGTACGTGTAGACGTCCCACCTTGTGATTTGTATTTACTATTGTGGGACGATGAGCTGCTACTAGGTGCCTTTGGTCTTTTCTTAGGCGTCAGAGCCTGGCTTGTTTCCTGTAGATTACACAGGGCGTTGTCTACCCTTTGTTGCCGGAAGCCTGACGCTGTTGCAAAGGCTTCCAAGTCATGTTTGCTGTCTTCGGTCCTGCTGGATTTCAGGAAGTCCTTATAAGCCCTGAGTTGTTTCTGGTACCTGGCATTTGCTTGTGCAATTTTTCGACCAAGGTTTAACTGGTCCCGCACGTTAGCGGGAGGATCGTCTGCTTCTTGGAGCAGGGCTTCAAGCATGGTCCATAAATATTCTATGTCTTGACAATGTTTTTCACATGTTTGTGAATACTGTTCTTGCCCTTTCTCTGTAAGTGTCCGGACCCTGGTGTCCGGAACTACTGAAATGGCTTCCTCGGGCATATCAGTGGGATTTACACTCATGATGAACGTTGTTTAATCCAGTTGTAGCTTGTCGCCTGGAACAGGAACGGTGTTACCGTAGTTGAGTGACTGTGTTGTCTTCTGTCCGGGAACAGGAAGAAACGGTGTCCTGTAACTGTGTTGCCTGTAGTAGGAACTGTGCTACTAGTAGTTCAAATGAGGTCTGGTTCTAGTGTTTTTACTGTTCGGGAACAGTAAGAAATAGAAGTGTTTTACTGTTCTGAGCCGGACTCAGCGAGCATAACCTAGTTCGTGGGTCCAATTCAAAACATAAACCAAGTGTTGATCTAGTATTTTAATTAGCCGGTGAACAAATTGGTAAAAACACTGTTATTGAACTTGGTATTCCAAGTTCCAAACTAATATCTGGACATTCATAGATCTACGTTCTGACGACGATTGAGAAAGGTGGAATAGGGAAACGAAACCAATTATTTAAAATACACACGGTGCGTTCGGAATGTCTCCATGTTTGACATGACTATACACTAATTGTGACAGTTCAGGGAAGATTCAATACCGGCCACTTCTTTTTGTTTGAAATGAACAGTATCTTATACGTAATCATGTGATTGCGCTGTGGAATACCTTATTTATAAATCCAGTTATGAAAGAATGACAGAACAGAAGAAAATATTTATTATTTACAAGATTGTTTTCTGCTTTTGACATTTCTGTTTGGTAATTGTCCTCATTCAAAATTGGTTGTAGATAGTGTGTTTTTATAACTCTTTTAATTAGTCAGCCTCTTTGGAATCTTTCAGGTTAGTTGATAAAGTGCGCAGACGTCCTAAATATTTTTATTTTTTTGTATTTTTTATTTTTTATTTTATTTTTTTTTTTGATCACACGTTTGAAGGATATTGTTGATTTAAAATATTGTCTAAAAATTCCATTTTTCAGACATTTGAAAAAGAAATTGGGATAAGTTTCATGTATATTTACTTTGAAATATCGGCATTCTGGACCATATACAACATCAAATTTTATTCGAAGTTCATAGGAGATGTAATAATTAATATTGGACAGTCTTTTTAGATCTTAATTTGATAGATGTTTTAAATGGAGGTAATAACAAAATTACCGGACAGAGTTGTCAAGAGCCGAAGTCCATGAGACAAAGAGACAAATCGGGTGGAAACCATCGAAAAAATTGTCGACCGCAATGGTCCTGACTTGGTACAGGCATTTCAAAAGAAATGGCGGGTTAAACCGGTTTTATAGCATGCCACCCCCTTTTTTCCATTGAAGTAGTGTCCGGTAGAAACTCAACAGGAACTGCTATTTAAAGACAGTTAAAAGAAATGATCAATGATTTTTGGTATGGTGGTTTCATGTAGTACGTAACACTCTGCTATATGGTTTTCTTCTGTGACCTCAATGTCAAGTCTAATGATAGAAAAAAAGAAGGGAAACGGAGAATGTGTCAAAGAGACAACGACTCAAAGGGGAGTAATAACAATTCAAAGCCACCATAAGATCTTCAATGAACGGTGAGGAAACCCCACAACCAACGGCAGGTCGGAGTCGGCCCCCTTAATAAAGAGTAGTCACGTTCAGCGAAATAAACACCATCCTAGACTTCTATAGACATAAAGTAAAAATCAGATAGGACACACAAAGGCTTTAAATTTCCTGACTTGGGACAGGCGCAAACCTGCTGTGGCGGGGTTAAACTAGTTTTATTGGGCCCAAACCTTCCCATGTTGGTTTTTAGTATCTGTTAGTGCTAGATCTATGACATTTAGACTTTGGTAATACATGACAGCCTGACATATGGCTTTTGTCTTTGACCTCAGTTTCATGGTCTGATGAGCATTTCTGGTTTCTCGGTATATATAAGTGGTAGGTCCGTGAATTAGGAATATGGTCTGTGGTAGTGGATGACATTATGTTCTATGCCTGTTGTCAGTGACCTAAATTTCACAGTCATGTGAGCTATATGCTAGGCAATTGAAACTTACTTTCTCTCTTTTCATGAAATATTTTAGAAATTTTTTCACTCATTCTCACGAACATGTTCTTGGTGACTTAGTGCTGAGCTTAAAAAAATCCACATCCTTTATTTTTTTCAGTTTAAAACACGGATTAACCCACACGTATTCTGCAATATACGTAAATCGGTTAATACTGCGATAAAAATCAAAGTACACCGACAGATATGGTTATTCGATTTGCACTCGTAATACATAGAGACCATATAAAAACACATAGGGAACTTCAACATTTCAAGTCGAAGTTTCATTGGTAGCGCAATAGAAATAATGGTATAATGATATCCCACTTCCCGTTTTTACGGGAATATTAATAGGCAAACGCTATAGCTAGCTCTCTTTGAAAGATATATCAATGGTAATTTTTTTTCACTATTTTTTCATTTGATTGGATCCACATTGATTTTATTCCAAACCTGTTGTCTAAATTTACTATAAATTTACGAGATCGGGCTTTAATCTCATTGAGCGACCAATCTTTTTTGCATGGACCTCTTAATGTAAAAATTCCGTTTTAATTTGCCGTTTCAGAAACTAAAGCTTTGTGGGTGGAGCGTACACCAAAATACGTTGACTGGTCAAGAACATAAATAACTTAACGTCATTGGTCGAAAATCGATTGTTCCTCATCAAAATTTCAAACACAGTACCCACAATACCTTAGTTTCTGGAACGGCGAATTAAGCAAAGATAAGTGATCATCAAGATTGAAATCATAGCCATTCAAAAAAGAAACAAGACCAATTACATGTCTGGACCTGCGTCACCGTCATTCATGTTCAACTGTTATAACCTAACAGAATGTCATGTATAGGTTTACCAATTCAAACAAGTAGTCATTTACCTTATTACCAAAACAATCTTCAAATGCAAGTTATAATTGAGATTATATTAAATTCAACCCTATTACTGTAATAGACAAAGAAAGAAGAAAAAAACAAAACTAAATGTACAAAGTTGAACAAAGCATAAAATGAAAATAGTCCACATCACTTCAGCAAAGGTGAAAACCATACCTGAGTTTCAAATAAACACATACTTTGAATCTTTATGAGAAAATATGTGAAAACAATGCAAAAATTCAAGAATAGCTAACCATGATCAGTGCGTTCAAAACTCTGCAACGTCTCTGGACAAAATTGAGTACCATGATGATATAATATTATAAAATAAAGTATAAGTTCAATAATAGATAAATTTTACATTTCTAAAATCAAAACTGGCCTATGTGTTCAAACAACAGTGTTAACTTTCAGAGGTATTTAGTTAGAGATGTGAATGTTTCAGGTTACACAAACCAGGCACTTTAATGTTAGAATATGCTGAAAAAATGACTAAGTTCAACAATGCATAAATTCCACATGTTTTATTCAAATGTAACCAAAAGGAGAGGTGCTTATCTTCATTGTGTCCAAATCATCTGTGCAAAGTTACAAAAGCATCAGGTATAAGGTGTCAGAGTTTCAGATTACACAAACTCAGTAACGTAATGTTGAAATTTGATGAAAAAATGACTAAATTCAACAATGAATAAAATCGACAATTTTTATCCAAATCACACCAAAAGGGAATGTGCACATCTTTAATGTGTCAAAAACAACTGTGAAAAGTTTCAAAAGCATCAGGTATAAGGTGTCAGAGTTTCAGATTACACAAACTCAGTACCGTAATGTTGAAATTTGATGAAAAAATGACTAAGTTCAACAATAAATAAAATCGACAATTTTTATTCAAATCACACCATAAGGAAAGGTGCATATTTTCAATGTGTCAAGAACAACTGTACAAAATTTCAAAAGCATCAGGTATAAGGCGTCAGAGTTTCAGATTACACAAACTCAATACCGTAATGTTAAAATTTGATGAAAAAATGATTAAGTTCAACAATGGATAAATTCGACAAAATATACCTAAATCACACCAAAAGGGGAGGTGAACATTTTCAATGTGTCCAAAACAACTGTACAAAGTTTCAAAAGCATCAGGTATAAGGTGTCAGAGTTTCAGATTACACAAACTCAGTACCGTAATGTTGAAATTTGATGAAAAAATGACTAAGTTCAACAATGAATAAAATCGACAATTTTTATTCAAATCACACCATAAGGTAAGGTGCCCATCTTCAATGTGTCAAGAATAACTGTACAAAATTTCAAAAGTATCAGGTATAAGGTGTCAGAGTTTCAGATTACACAAACTCAGTACCGTAATGTTAAAATTTGATGAAAAAATGATTAAGTTCAACAATGGATAAATTCGACAATATTTACCCAAGTCTCACCAAAAGGGGAGGTGCACATCTTCAATGTGTCCAAAACAACTGTGCAAAGTTTCAAAAATATCGGGTTAAAGGTGTCTGAGTTTCAGATTACACAATCTTGATACCCCTAAAGCGTGACAGACGGACGGACGGACGGAGTCGAGCGGCTCCTAGTCCTGCGGTCACCGTTGGTGACGCAGGTAAAAAATAGAAATTTCTGATATATACCTCCTTTGACAACAGGAGACAGCTCCTAAACTTGACGAGTGATTTTTTACCTTTAAAAGCTTACAAGTTATATATTTTAATAAGTTTTCTGGGGTTGAGGACACAAAACACTTCTCCTGAAACTAGAACAATTATCTGTCTCGTGAAGAAAGATAGAGGGGCCTGGTGGCCGGCAGAAGTAGAAGATCTGAGAAGCAGTTTTGCTTGGGCCAAGCTAGTACAATAAGAATAATCGTGAAAGATTCATGATGAATTATCTGCAGAACTTTACATAAGAATATGGAGGAAGGGGGCATTGCGTTATAGCCAGATGATCTGAAATTGGGGAATTGGAGGTATCAAGATTGTAAAAAAATATTCAAAGGGAGAGATTAGAAAGGGAAATCCATTAGACGAAAGACAAATCAAAGCGCACAGTTGTGGGAAACAGGTCAATGAGAGATTGTCCCCTATGGAGAAGGGGGGCATCGGAAATCACTTGAAATTATGTGTCCACGGGAGCTAGAGAACGACTTAGCACTTATAAAAGCATAATCAGGTGATTTGGAGTAAGACAAACTACTATATTGGAAGTTCTCGATAAATTGAATGCTTATAATGCCCCTTTTGAATCCCTTGAAAGTTTTGATTTCTCTACCCTCTATACTACCTTACCACATCATCTTATAAAGGAAAAATTCAGACGTCTTATTCAATGGGCATTCAAAAAATCCGATTGTGAATATATATGTTCTAATTCCTTTAAAACACATTTTAGTAATACAAAACAAAAGAATTCAACTAATTGGACTTGTTTTGATATGATTTCAGCACTTGAATTTTTACTTGACAATATATTCATTCGTTTCGGTAACTGTATTTATCGCCAGGTCATAGGAATTCCTATGGGTACCAATTGTGCACCACTTATAGCGGACCTCTTTTTGTACTGCTACGAATCTCAGTTTATGACCAACATCAGCAAAGACCCATCTAAACAGCATTTAATTGAAAAGTTTAACAACACTTTCCGATATTTGGATGATATTTTAACTTTAAATAATGACGACTTCAATACGTATTGTAAGGACATCTACCCTAAAGAACTTACTTTTAATAAAGCCAATTCTTATAATCACCATTGTTCGTTCTTAGACATCAATTTTGATATTACGAATGCTAAATTAGATACTAAAATTTATGATAAAAGGGACGATTTTTCTTTTCCCATAGTTAATTATCCATTTCCATTAGCGCCATCATATGGTACTTGTTCGATTTGCTCGAGTATGTAATAACGTTTGCAATTATAATGAACGGAATCTTTTCATAACTGAAAAACTATTACATCAAGGTTTTCGTTATCACAAACTAGTTAAAACATTTACTAAATTTTATCATCGATACAAAGACATAGTTCATAAATACAATGCAACCTGTAAACATCTACCTCAAAACATTGGATTCTACAGTTCCCACGTTAGCTTTCACGTCCTTTTAGTACCCCTCAATTCTCAGATGATTCTGATGTAAATACTGCGAATGATGGGAAACCCTGGATTTTACCCAAAGAATATACATTATATTTCCTACAACACCGGTTTATTTATAGTTTTGCGACGTAGAACTATGTTTGTGTCAATTGAATTGAGGCCCCAAAAAGGTAAACATTGAGTCGCGCGTGGTTTGTTTACATTTCGTCGGCCTGATTCAAACACAGATTTCAGGGGTTTACTTGCAAGAATTGTTATCCAAACTGTTAAGTCATGTGGAGAAATGTTTATTATATAAATATGTTATTAAATATAAGGTGCATTCATTTAATTTAATGAATATATTTGTGTATTTTACCGAGATGGTGAATTGAAAAAAATATTAAGGTCAGAAAAGCGCCATCTAGTGGTAGCGTTTGTGGTGTTATCGCCCTTGATCCGGATGTTTTGAGAAACGCGGTGTTAATTGCTTTTTCAGTGGTTTGCTCACCGGCTGCTAATCAAGGCTGGTATTTCACATCCCTTATTTTACGGTAATGTTTTACATAAGAGTAAAAAATACTTAAACTCGCCTAACAAACTTATAAAACCTTTAAATCGTCTAATTCATAAGGGTTATAATTACGGTATTGTCGTCAAGACATTACGTATGGCCTTCTTTGGTATTAACATTGATTTTTTGATAGGGTCTTTGCATTTTAACTAAACACATTCTAAATTTCTAAAATCTGTATTGCATGGACACGGGTTATGTATTCCGGTATATGTATGAAATCATTATGTTAAACTCCTCACAGGAAGGGATCTTGGTGGAAGCTGTATACTGAGGGTACCTAACTTACTTTGTCAGTTGGTAATGGGTCTGGAGCTGGCATGTCAGTTAACTGCTAGTAGTCTCTTGTCATTTCATGTTTATGTCCGTATATTTAGTTCTTTCAGTTTCATTTTTCACAATTGACTCAGTCCTGTTGCCATCTGAATTTTACTGCCAGTTACGATTGTTTTTTTGATTTATCACATTGGCTATAGGGGGAAGGTTTGGGCCCAATAAAACTAGTTTAACCCCGCCGCAGCAGGTTTGCGCCTGTCCTAAGTCAGGAAGTTTATTAAGCCTTTGTGTGTCTTGTCTTTTTTCTAGTTAGTTTACTTTATGTCTATAGGAGTCTAGGATGATGTTTATTTCGCTGGACTTGATTGCACTTTGTTCAGGGGCCGACTCCGACCTGCCGTTGGGTGTGGGGTTTTCTCACCGTTCATTGAAGATCTTATGGTGGCTTTGAGTTGTTATTACTCCCCTTTGGGTCGTTGTCTCTTTGACACATTCCCCGTTTCCCTTCTTTTTTCTACTGATTGTATCATTCCAAGCACATCTTGTACAAGGACAACAGACTGTGACTGAGTTCATACCTAATTCTTGATGTAGACTAAAACTGTTCTGTTGTCTGTAGCTACACAAGAGTCTTGCAAGGTAAAAATTCCAAAGAGTGAGAGAGAGCCACAGGAACTCCTTTCGTTTCAAAGTGGATGATGTGTTTCTGATGTTGAGCAGACCTGAAGTGAATTTCCTTCGAGATAGGATCCCAAACCCATTTAACCTGAATCTATATGTAGGAAATGAGAGTTGGGACAGTGGGATCCCTTTTATAATATTTCCTCGCTGACAACAAAGAATGTGAGAGAATAGAGAGTGGAGAACTGGAACAGGAGAATCCTACTCCTGCAAGGCAACGTTGAAGTAGATAAAACTGGAGAAAAAGTCTAAAATGGATAATCCAATGGAACTATATTTGCCACAGAGTTCAAAGAGAAATGTCTGGCTGGAACAATTCGGGATTCCTGTACTTGGGTGATCCTCAAAACAGAAGCTGAAAGTTTTCCTCATAAGAAAATATGGCTGAATCGGTTATTTAATGTTCCACCTGGAAGTCAAGAATACAAAATCCTTTAATGGATGTAGTTCTTATTTTCTCCAAGAAATTAGCTGCCATGTAACTCGATTTCTGGAACAATTAAATCACCCTTTCATTGGCGGATACAGAGGGAGGGTTCCAGGGGTTGAACACCCATTTTCCTTTATTTTCTTTTTATTTTGTACTGAACTAGAGAAAAAATTGACAAAACTCGCAAAATAATCTACTGGAACCTTTTTTTTCTGGAACCCCATCGGAGCCCCCGTTTTTCGTAGGCTGTATCCGTTGGTGCATTTTGATTTTGAAAGTTGAAACTTAGATGACAAAAATTCTGATCAGAGAATCAAATACGATTTAGTCTGAGTAAACAGTATATAGAAATCGAAAATTACCAACGGAAAAAATCTGGTAAAGAATAAAGCTTGAAATACCAAACGAGAGAATTGACATCGATATGTCTGGTTCTAAATAAACGGACAGGAATTTCCTCAACACACATACAAATATGCGTTCGTGAACTAATTGAAAGTGGTTGGCCAGGTTTTGTGTTGAATATTAGCCCTAAATGAGAGGTCTTCTCCATTTTGAAATTAGGGATCTGAAGATGGGTATTCGGAATGCAATTTTCCTCGCTATACAACGAATAGGCTGGAGTAGAAACAATGAATAAGAATAGAGTTACGAATAATCTACACTCCCCTCTGGGTCAAAATATTCTTAACTTCTTCCGACGAAAGGGGAAACGTCATTGAATTTTCAGTGTGACACATGGAAAAATGCATGACTTTTGAACAAACTTGAGAAAGAGTCCACGAAATTATTAATAAAACTAAAGAGTGTTGGTTATACTTTTCTAATGGGGAAGGAAGTGGGAAAGTTTTTCTTATAGGAATCTGCACAGTGGGACTGAAAAATTTTCAATACAGCTAGGGTTGTTATTTCATTACAAGATGCCAAATTCCTGCCCCGTCTCCCATTTTTCTTGTGAAAAGAAATTGAACAATTATAAGCAGAAGAGTCAATATCTCCTTTTTGGGAAAGACGATGAAGAGACAAATGACCCAGATTGAGGGACAGGATCAATGCGCTTAATTGCGTTGAGAAATAGAAAACTAATCCTCACAAATAACAAAAAAGGTCTTACTGTATTTCTGTTAGAGAAGTCAGGCAGTAAAAACAAAAGTGATTTAGGTAAAGATTAAGGAACCAACAATTGCTCTAAAAATTAGTTTGTTTTAGAAATTGTGAACTGCACATAGTACCCATTAGAAGAAGTTGAGAAACACCAAGCGTCCGAATTATCTGGGGAAGAGTACAAACAACCAAAAGAAAATATTCAGCACTCAAGAAAATGACAAATACCTCTAGGTACAATCTCCGATATAATCGATATCGCTTGAGATAGTCTAGGACAATCTATTAGGGGGCACCTAATGTGGCCGAATAAGCCTAAGCCGTGTTTGACATAGAATAGTCTTACCGATGAAGGAATAAAGTTGATAGAATGTAAGGCAAAACCTATAGAAACTTTTAAGTCTTAACAAGCATGAGGTCTGATCAAAGATAAAGACAACTCTTCACTTGGGCAGACGTACAAGGTGCTTAGATTTAGGTCTTGTAAGAAGCTGAAGATTCCTGCGACAAAAGACAAAATGTTTCAAATGTGGATAAAAATTTCTTAATCATGAGAAAAAGGGAAAAGCAACTTTAACCTTATCACTTAACAGGGATTACCCTATAGACTTGAGGTGTGCCTTCGAAGATGTATTCTATTCAGAAGCAGATTCTTAATCTGAACCCTGACCTAAAGTAGCATTGCATGCAGAGGAGGCAGCAGGTCTATTGTCAGATGATTTCTGCTCTAAAAGAACATTCTGCACTTCAAAGTGCAGCAGAAACAGGGATACCAGCATGAAACAGTGGCTCCGTATTTTCTTTTTCAAGATCCTACAGGACTGTAGAAAAAGATCCAGGTCCCTTATTAAAGATTCCTTGGAGGAGCTGATGATATCCTTCATCACTGAGACACCGAGGTTTATGTGTTGGTTGTGACTGAGAGACCGATACAGGGAAATCTGGATGAGCTCTATGGTGTTAAAATAAATAACTAAATACCAAAGTTATTTAAATATTTTGATGCCATAAAGCTCTATTAAAAGGCAAGGGTACTCTGAGTGGAAACCGAGACTTGCGGCGGCTGGGAATTCACAGATATGCTGATTGCATTCAATCCAGTAAGGAATGGGGATATATGGACCATATAAACAACTGCAGGCAGTTATCTGGAAGGCATGTGGGTAACCCATAGTAAAACAATGTAAGACTATAGTGGTGGAACCAGAAAAAAAAAACATTTGATAGGATATATTTCACAGAAGAATGATTCGAACCTTCTACAGCCGGGAGATCCTCATGTGGTACAAAAGCTAAGAAATCAGATGATGGTAATCTGAAATTGGTACCACCTCTAGCAGATAAGGAACGGAGCCGTCCTAGAGGCCATTTTTACTCGACAGTTGGGAAAATGGATTATCAAAATCCATATTATACAGTAAAATATATCTAGGCCTATCTTTTTCTTGTATATTATAATATTAGTTTACTAAAACGTGTTTTTGAAGCAGTATAATTCAGGAACGGACTCTGTGGATCTCTTTTGCTGTGGCACCTAGAAAATTGCGTGCTGTCTATGTCGCAGCAGGAAACTGAACTGAATAAATTATCAAAAGGAATTTTAGATTATTTCAACGTGTTGCTTTTTCGTATATCCTGCAAGTAATATCGCTGAGGGACAGTCACGGAATTCGTGGTGGTAACATCTTTTAGAGGTCTGCTGTTATTTTGCCACAAGCTATAATACTGTTTTATAAATTGACCATTTACGAAGGGTTCAACGTCTTTTATATGTAAAATGGGTTCTATTTTTATATCCTTCTATTAAATTTATAACTTGGCACAAAAAAAATTTGTTTTCATACACATATACCAGAGTTTTGCCTATACTTTTCAACAAAACATAAATTTTCAAATATATAAATAGATAATATCACTTTTAACCATGCATAATATTGGAACCTTATCAACCATGTTATAGATTGGAATTTCTTATCCAACTGCAATTAATTTATTGCCGAGATTAAATATTCATCACTGATGATTAATGGATGTGCTTCGCAACATTTTCAAATAAAATTAATATCAGTATCATAATTTCAGAAATTAATTTTCAATTTTATTACATAACCATGAAAATAGGCAGTTTTGTAAATTAATATCTGAAAGTACGTCTAGGTGTATAAATTCTGAAAGTACGCCTAGGTGTATCAATTCTGAAAGTACGCCTAGGTGTATCAATTCTCTTATGTCATTGACAATGGTATATGTATGGATTGAATATATGGGAGCTTTTTCCATTCCATAACAATGTTGAAGTGCAAAAATAGCAAATTGGTAATTGATTTTTTTTTATTTGTGTAAATATATGGTCATCGTCGGAAAGAACATAAATGAAAAATCTGTTCTTCGCGAGCCAAGCATTGAGTATATCTGCATGTGCTTTCCGTTATTTAAATTCATGAGCCCTCTGTGCTTATCTTTGTTGTATTTATTGTACACATTTGCATTATATTCTATATAACCATATTTCTAGTTTCGACATTTAGTTCCTCATGTTTGAAAATGTACTATAAGACAACTAACTGGTAGTAATTATTAAATACTTAGTCATCATGTATTATTGATAACCCCTTATGTTCTAGATCACCCTTTGATACGACGACTGGTCGTACTTAAGTAAAAGTAAATGGATAATGTTCGACATTTCCCAGTCGGCTTTGATGTTGCTTTGGTCGTCGTTTTCCATTACAAGCTATTAGTATTGTCAGGCGACCGGTAGTATTTTTCGTAATACTAGTCCTGATAGATAATATGGTACCTCTTTGTGTTTTGATTACAGAGTTTGTAAATGATCCATAAAATATATAATTATAGTTAACGGTCAAACCAGAGATCTTTCCATCACGTCTATCAGTGGTAATATCCTTCAGACAAAGTATTTAGCGGGTATCAATAAATATCGATTTAAGACTAAGCTCTTTTGTTAATCATAAAAAATACAAACATTAGAATTTATAGTATAATTGACAATGTTTTTCTAGTTAACGATGTAGAAAATACGGACCAATTAGCATTAATGGTCTGTGCGTTGCTTTGTTCTTTAATATAAGCTTCCAGCTAGAACTGCTTAATAACAAACAGTTGATGTACGTTTAATTGCTGCTTTTCTGTATAATAACAACTCATTTCCAATTCCATGTTTATTGCTCAGAGCTGTGGTCTTTTGTTACCAATTGCTTTTTTCCGAGACATTCTCTCAATTTGGCATTGACAAAAAGGACATAACAATAAAACGAAGCTGATTAAAGGCTTCTTTTATCCTATTACAAAGAGGAGCATATAGTGGACGCAGAAGGACGGGACATAATCACAGAAGATATTATATTCATCTTCTATTTCTTCCACCTCTGTCGAATGAAAATTTTCAAAAAACTTGATTCCAGCTAAATTGAGTAAATTCTAATTTCTAAATGGCCATTGGCTTTATTGATGTTCGTATTTTGTAAAATTTCCAAAAGGGTTTATTTGGATGATTTCTACCTTAAATTAAAGGATAAGTCTGGAGAAAAAATCTAACGCAAATTTCAAAACCTCATCTTACTACATACATATGCTATACTACTAAACACGGACGGCGGCTTCAGAATAAGTGTTGTATATAGAAACTGGAATTTCTCAAGAAGGTGAATACTATTCTTTTGGACTACTTTTGGATTATGGCTTTCCATATTATTTGATTTTAATTCTGCTGATAAGAGGTTACTCCTTGAAACACGTGTACAGCATAACGAAATTTACTGTTATTATGCAACTTCGGTATTTTTTGTACTTACAACTTGTAGAGTGCTCATTATGTTTTGCAGTGGCATTGGTAAAATCAAGCGTATTTTGATGGCAAATACTAAGTTTATTTCGTCTTAAACGAAAGGTCGGATAACTTATACTGGTTTATTTTTTTTGGTCTCGATCTTCATGTCGATTTGCCCATTTTAGGTCGGATAACTTATGATGATGTATCTTTCTTTTTCAGATCTTCATGTAGATTTTGCCCATTTCAGGTCGGATCACTCATACTGGGGTATTTGTTCCGATCTTCATGTCGATTAGCCCATTTTAGTTAATGCTAGGTTTACACCGCCGATCAAACCAACTCGACCGAACTCGATCTATGAATATTCATTAACATTCATCGATCGGGACACTGATCTTGAATGCTCGTGTTCGGTCTACTAACTAAATCGGGGCGATCTTACTAACTCTGCTGAACTCGAGCTGTGTTCCCGAATATTTTTGACATGTCAAAAAATATCGTGAAGAGGTCGTGTGCATTATATGTCGAGAACAGGTCGGGAATCAATCGGGGTCTGATCGAGGTAGTCGTGAAGAGGTCGAAAAGGGATCGGTCTTGATCGAGTTTCAAAATTTTAGCCGATCATGCCGATTTCTACCCGACTTTAACTCATTCGCTTCTCGATTTATGCCGAGTCGCTTCCAGACCAACTCGATTAGTACTCGATCATTACTCGNGCCGATCAAAGCAACTCGACCGAACTCGATCTTTCATATTCATGAATATTCATCGATCGGGACACTGATCTTGAATGCTCGTGTTCGGTCCACTAACTAAATCGGGGCGATCTTACTAACTCTGCTGAACTCGTGCTGTGTTCCCGAATATTTTTGACATGTCAAAAATTATCGTGAAGAGGTCGTGTGCATTATATGTCGAGAACAGGTCGGGAATCAATCGGGGTCTGATCGAGGTAGTCGTGAAGAGGTCGAAAAGGGATCGGTCTTGATCGAGTTTCAAAATTTTAGCCGATTATGCCGATTTCTACCCGACTTTAACTCATTCGCTTCTCGATTTATGCCGAGTCGCTTCCAGACCAACTCGATTAGTACTTGATAATTACTCGACTAACACGATTCATTCTTTTTTTCTATACAAGATCTTCACGACCATAACCCGATTTTTTCCCGACCTGTATCCGACTTTTACTCGACCACTCAAGACCTTTACTCGATTTAACACGACAGCATGTCATCTTTTCACAATATCACAACATGAGGCTTTCAAGAGCCTCGGTGTCTCACCAGGGCCTTACTTCAGTTTTTAAATTTCCACCCAATGGACTCCCATGACTATTGTGATCAAGTTTGGTTGATGATCATCTTTGATATGATGCGAATCTGTCAGATACTATCTCAAGTTGGGACCAGCCAAGGACTATTGTTTTCAATTTTAACCAATTGGGAAAGTAGTTTCAGAGAAGAAGATCTTAGAATGCCAAGTAAGGTCGAATAGTAAATTATGTTCCCCGTTGGATTGCATGCAGACAAGATAGTTACTATTTTGAAATTGGAACATCTAAGGACTGTTTTGACCAATTTTGGTTGCAACTGGTCCAGTGAAAATCCTTCGTGTACAATGTTTAACTTTGGCGGTCATCTTGTATTAGCTGACGATATGGCAGACACTATTTTGAAAAGGGACAATCGTAATAACTTTGCTCTAATTGGCTTAGGGGTTTCATGAGTTTTCCAATGAGATCCAATTTAAAACTATATTCCAAGTTGGCGGTTATATTTGATTAGAAGCGGACATGACGTTTTTTTTTACAATTGAACCAATTGAGGTCTATCATGACCCTGCGGTTTCTTGGTAGAATATATTTGAAGTTCATGTACAACGGACACAAAATAATGGCAAAAGCTCAACCTGGCTATATCAGGATTGTAGAAAAGAATATCAGATTGTGCATGCTACTATAGTAGAATTAAAGGATGACGTGCAGAGGGCTTAAATTCAAATCGACTAGCTAAGCTGACAGAATTTGAAATGGAATCCAAAATATACCCAATATACACATTCCAGAAACAGATTTTCTTAACACATGAATTCAAGAATAAGATATTTTTTCTTCCGAGCAGGTTGGTACTCTTATCACAAGATTTGATTCAAGCTAAATGACATACATTTTGAACATTTGTAACACGTACTAGAAGATAAAAAAAAACTTTTAGATTTGCACCGGGCAAATGATGTACCAAACGGGCTACCGCTCGCCATTTTCACTTTCTGAAAACCAGATTTTTTATACAGAATGTAGGTTTAAAGCTATACACGGAAACTACTTTAACTCTAGTTACCACCCATATCATGTGATGATATGTCTTCTGTTTTATATATCAGATTAGTCCTACATGTAATGACAGGAAAATCGCACAGTCGCATTTTGACGCATTATGATGAGGATGAAAACAAGTATGTGAAAGCGAACATTCATTCCTCTATAATGATGACTTTGAAGCATTTGCTATTGTCTAACCCAAAATACGCGCGTTCTGTGTCAGATCCACCTTCTCTGCTACTCTATATATATCACATTAATCATCTTTTCCTTGAAGCATCAGCCACATGGGCTACAAATTTTGCTGCTCTACCACCATGCTGAACTGTTCCCTGAATTTTCATGTTTTATCCCCATATATACAAACGTACTAACAGGACAAAACTCGAGCACACTCGACCGTTTTAGGATCTTCTCCCGACCACGTCTAGTTAATCAAACACAAATCGGGCTATGGTCTGGCTCAATCTGACGAAGTCTGGTTGGTCGAATGAGGGTCGAGCATAAGTCGTACGTGAATCGTAAAGAGATCGAGAATGGTCGAGTGTTAGTCGTGTTAAATCGGGTAAAAGTCGAGTGGACATCGTGAGCTAGCTCGATCAATGAATTTCATGACGTTGATCGGGATAAAACAGCATGGTCGAGTTGATCGAGTTGGCTTGATCGGCGGTGTAAACCTAGCATAAGATAACTAATACGGGTATATCTTTTTTTCTTCAGACATGTCAGATCTTCATATCGATTTTGCCCAATTTAGGTTTGATAACTTATTACGGTGTATCTTTCTTGTTTGTAATAGGTAAACTTGGAGAATCATAATGTGATCCGATATGGTATACATGAATTGCTTCACACATGGCACTAATTTCTCTGTTGAGTCAAATTCGCTATTAGTCAGTCCTGCATTTGAATTACTAAAAAATGTTACATTCCCTTTTGTGAGTTAGCAATAAATGTTGCAAACCTTGTTGTCAACTATTACACCTGTAACCTTAACATATGTTTTGATGCAGTAATTTACTTTGTTGACTAAATAGCTGTACCATGGCAACTGCGAATGAACTGTAGAACTGTAGGTAAATAAGGTGTTGAGATATTCCTTAAGATCCTACTGTCTTCCATAGACTGTCTCAATGTTAACTCTCAAATGTTATTGCAATCATTTAATGCTCCTTTCTTAGGTAATTCAATGATGGTGACAATGTTCTAATCATTAGATATGGAAATTGCCCCCTAAGTCATTGAATATTGGAAAAGGAATATTTGCAGCTCTAGACTAGTATCTACCTTTAAAAAGACCTGCATTTAAGTTGTGACTCCCTGTAGCTTTCTTGTTCTATAAACTTTTTTGTTGAAATTATCTATTGGTATCTCTAATGGTTCAGTGTTGATATCTATTTATTTTTCAGACTCAGAGATGTTTATTTCTTCAAGAGGAGGTATCCTTTTCAAGATCTCACTGAAGTTTTGTACCAAGCGTGTCTTTTGATGAGTTTCTTATGTCAGATCGATGTCAGTTCACTTCATTTCGATGTCAGATTATATATTAGTCCTGCAAAAGATTTCTTTTGTTATTTTGTAGAGATTGCTTCATTCCTTCTATTCCCGGCTTCTACTCCTTTTTGTGTTAAACTACCCATATAAGTTCTTTTATCATCACGTTTACCAAGCTCTTAACATCTTTGTGGATTTCATAATATTTTCTTGAAATTTCCTTCAGTCTGACGCATTTAGCGTCATTTACATTTCTCTTTGTTCATTTTCTTTCCACGTCTAAGGTGTTATCCAGTCTTTCTTTTTCTTGTGTAGTTCCCTTGCAAATTGTTGCATGTAATTATAATTTTCAGCCATTGTAGGTGTTTCCTGTTATCCATTTTTTAACATTTCCTTTCTTTGTTCTGCTTGTAACCTAAACATTCTTCACTACCCTTGTCATGATCTTAGATACACTGTCCCATGACCATATATGCCTTCTTCATTTTACTCCTGCAAAGATTAACCTGTTCTGGAGTTTACAGGAAAGTCTTTAATTTCGTGTTTTTCAGTTTGTCAGTTTCTAATCCTTTCTTTGGAGTTACTTCCTTTCAAGTAGATCTGAGTTTGAGTTTTATGACAACTGTTACGAGTTGGTGGTCACTTCCAACATCAGTCGTAACTCGTACGTCCAATAGAGTCATTCTCAATGTCTTTTTGTTCAGCAGGTGGTCAATTTTATTCTTGTACTTTTAAGGGAATGTCAGGTAAGTTTGTGTATATTGTGATGAGGGAGCAGTGTCCCTTTCATAACGTTGTTTGTAGAGCAGAATTCCACGAATCTTTAACATTCTAATTCATTTATCCTTATCATTTCCTTGATCTTTTATATGTTTTATCAGAACCAACTTTAGCATTCTTATCTCTAATAATTGTATGCCTCGTTTAAAGGGGCGTAACACTGGAAAAGGCTTAGGTTCACTTGTTTTCCCTTTAGTGTCTACTCTTTATAGGCTTCCAGTCGGTCACGGTTTTTCTCAACATATTTGTAATTGATTCCAACTCTTTCTTGGTGCTTCTTATCATCGCAGACAAAGTAATGTTGCTCCTACAGTTGTTCTCATCTGCCAGTTCAAATCCATCTACTTTCGCTAATTTCAGAATATCGAGGTTGTACTAGTTCATTTCCGTTTTTTACTTAACCTAGCTTTCCTAAAGCGTACGTATTTCTTGCATTCAATTATCCGATAAGAATCTTAATTTTTGCGTTGTTAAGCGTGTAACTAGACAGCTAGTAGCTTCCTGATGGCTTTTACTAACTGCAGTTGTAGTTGTATTCCATGTTGCTGTTTCTGTAACAAGTTGTTTTTATATGATAGAGTTGTTAGCCGCATTCACAGCCGTGTACTTGAAGGGTCAGTTTTTATATGATAGAGTTGTTAGCTGTATTCACAGCCGTGTACTTGGAGGGTCAGTTTTTTATATGATAGAGTTGTTAGCCGTATTCACAGCCGTGTACTTGGAGGGTCAGTTTTTCCTGTAGGGGTTTTCAAATCCTTTATACTAGTTCAATCTAACAGGATTGTCTATCAGGATTTACTTCCATAGCCTTTGGTTCAATATCCACATCACAATGCAGTGTAACTATTTGGATCGTAGCTGGGGACTAGGTTTGCAGACATCTGGGTGTTTCCACCCACATGGTGGGCAATGAATGCAGTGCATCTGCGGACAAAGACTCCTTCGAGACAAAGTGGTCCAACCAGAGGATGCAAGGTAACCAGTTAACATCTTTCCCCTCGGGAAGGATCGCATATCTTGGTCACTTGGGTTTTGATGTATAAGAGGCTAACATTTGCAGGGAACAACTTGTAACGTGCTCATTTAGTTTCAAACAACTAATAGATGAGAGGATTAGCTGTCGTTTCTGACATAATCCTGCTGATGATGTGAAAATTGTGGGAAAAAACCCATATACTAATTTTAACGGATTTGAGCACATTTGATTTAAGCTTTTTTACATAGATAAAGACTGGTGGGATGTTATTTATCCAATTTTGTTTTCACTACTTTAAATCAAAGACGTTAGATTTCATTCGTAAAAATTATTTTTGGGTAAACAAGCTACAGGGTAGGAGAGTGCAGTGTTCAGTTAGAAAAGTCAAATGTACTTCAAGAATTGCTCTAATGTCTAGTCATCAAACCATTGTGGACAAAGAGTCCCAGGTGCTATGGGATATACGCAAAACTTCGGGAATGAGTGAATCACGATGCTCAACCGAGCGATACGCCATTGGAAGTAGAACGCTCCCTTCTGCGTTTGAGCAGTCAGTTCTTTACTGAAAAGGGTCTAAGGTTGACATAGATGATCGATCGTAGTAGTTCTTTAGGCAGATTGCTTGAGTGTCGTCTTGAAATGCGAACATGGACTTGTATGCTTGTCTTGTCGCACGATGTCTCGATGCTTAATTTTCTGTGGAATCTTCGCTAGATCATGGACGGGAAAATAGTGCCGGAAGCACAGAAACAGGTTAAGAAACCTAGGTGGATTGATAACACAGCCTTCACACTACTCAGTGCAGACCACATAGTGCCATTGGTTAAAAAGACTGATCTTCACGGAACGAACAACTTTTGCAATGAAGACGACATTATCGAATCGGTTGTAGATCTTCAAGGCATGCTCATATCTTGGGATTTCTGCGTCGCTAAGCTCTTATTTCATGCAGTTGACACAGTTGGCGTCCAGTTGTCATTCATTTATTTACAGGAGGATACCAAGGAGTGAAATGTTCTGGAATGGGCTGTTTGGTCCTAATATCGGATCAGGTTAATTGAGGAATCGCTTACCATGATTAAAGTACAGCGTATGAAACAAGATAATGTGAATGAAGGATAGTTTGAGATACCCATCATGCTTCATGTATAGCAACAGCTTTGTTATCCTAATTTGGGAATTGGAGGCTGCATTGGAGGCCTTCTTCTCGACTAATTTCAGAAATACATTGGTTGTTGTGCTCATTGTCTTGCGCTCTGACGTTTTTGCGTTGGAAAATAAAAAAACTGGAACAAGCGACTTGACACGAGGGACGTTATTGAATTATAGAAGTTTACGATGAACTCCTCTTTGTTAATTTTGCGCAGACGTTTCAAGGCGTCAAGGATAGCCAATATTTCGTTGCCTATTTCGTTGTTCCAAGTCCAATATGCAGCAACGCAGAGATCCAGGCGATCAAACAAAAGATCGACGTCTTTTTTGCAGAAATGATGCATCCAGTCCGCCGCAAAATTTGTCTTGAATGTGTGACACTATCCCTTCCATTTGTAGCTCCTGATCGATAACATTGAATAACCTTGGTACAGAGCACTAGATGTCGGCATAGGTTACCAGGTCTTCGGGATCAAAATATTAGGGACGCTTCAGGTAAAAAGACGTTCCGACCGTATAACTAATCCGTCCTTGCCTATCCGACCTTGCATTTTCCGGCCTCAGGACAATCTGGCCTTGCCGTAAAAAACGAGCCAGCCTTACGATATTCTATGTATAGTTTTGATGTACTTGTCTATATTGTGAACAACCGGTCCGTCGAAAGCAGTTTGCACTTAAGCGTGAGAACTGGAGCCGTGTTTAATATATATGAGGGAATAAGTTGCAAAAAGTAAAGAAAAGAATAATAAAATTTTGTTATACAGTCTATATTTTACATATAATTGCCATATGAAGAACTTCATATACAAGATTTATACCCTAGAATGTTGAAGGCATATTCCATTGTTAAAGTTGTGTGTGTTACGTTTGTGATGTTTGTGTCTCTGTGTGTGTCGTGTCTTTGGTATTCTCTCTTCTGGAATTCTTACATTTGCTGTATCATCGGACTTCGCTGTTTTGTAAACTAATTGTGTATTGTTTTTTTTGTTGTTGTTTTTTACTGGCGCTTCATCACCAAAAGTTTCCACAGACAGGATGTAAAGCACACCATCAAGCTCCAAACCATGATGTCATCATTCTCCAATATTATCCCAAACATGTGGCGAGTCTTTCCTGTCATATTGAGTTGGGTCGCCCGCAATCCAAGGATTACACATGACAAATAAATGAATACAGAAGTTACCGTAAATTACTCGAGAGTGACTCGATAGGTACCGGATCGTTGACCGGAGGAAGTCTGCCACCTTTGCAAGTAATTCCTCTGTATTTAATTGATCTGAGAAGCAGCCGCTTTTTGAGCATCTACCATTGGGCTGAACACCTTGACAAGATCTCTGTGTCTTGTCCGATATTGCTAGACCGATGTTGCAACTTTCAACTCTTTAGCAGGCACCTAACGTAGCTTGAATAACTGATCTTGATGAATATGATTTATTTATAGTATCGAACGCTGTCGAACTCCCTGAGTGTTTGAAAAAAACGCTTTTGTACCCTCTTAATCGTTTTAGGTGTCCCATGCATTTGTTTTCATCCTGGTAGCATGGGTGCGAACACTGATTACTACGGATTGTCTTGACACAAAACTGTGGTCGCATTGGCCTGACGGTTTCAAGGATATCTTGTGCATTTGTTGATTGATGCCTCCAATTTTCTTGGCAATGGATTATAGTTGCCACGGCCTTTGATGCAGGTATTATCAAAGGCGTCGCAAGCTTTTGTCTTCACCTACATGGCATGGATGTGAACATTGATGGCCATGGATTATTTTCACACTTTGGTCCTGACGTTTTCCGGTAGGAGACGTTATTGTAAGTATTTTCCGTAAAAAACCAGTGTCAATGCGTTGAATGATGAAACATTTCAGCGCCACATCTGCAACAGAAGAAAAACGGGATAAGCGTGGGGGTAATGGTTACACGTTTCCGCGGGCGCTTACACTCACATTTTGGTGGCTCAAAGCGATCCTTTCATCTTAGACAACTTGAAAGTACTAGCAGTCCAAATTGCATCGATACTTTCCGACCGCCTTGGGGCTCATGTGATCGAAAGTAAAGAAACTGCACGGCTTTGACCAGCATTGGTTGCACAGGCCGTCAAACCGCTCCTTGGTAAACTCGCTGCAAGGGTCCGAAGGAAATACCCATGATTATTGGTCTCCTGTTTGGAGATGCGTATGAAGTTTACGTTGTCCAAAATCATTTGCAGGGCAGTTTCAAGTAGTTCTTGCTGAGGTATCAAAGCGGTCGACGTTGTTGTTGCAGCCTTGCACGTAGTAGTCTTCGAACTTGTTGTGCTCGCTCAGTATGACGTCTTCGAACACCGTGAGATTTCTGTGGGTGGGGTTCGTAAGGGTTACCGTTCCCCTCCCTAAAGAACAGACAGATACTGACTGTCCGATGCGGTAGCTTCAATGCTGCCAATTATTGTACAATCCATTACAGAAAACAGCTTGCTGATATCCTTTATATGAGAACCTCGTCAATGCCTGCTGCAAGAGCTTGAAGATATGCTGTTGGAGTGACCTCCAAAAGCATTTACGCGACCATAGTCAAACTATTAGTTTGTCGAGCAGCATAGTTTTGCAACTGACCGATTTACCGATAATGATGAGGCCACACGGCGGATCGAGACTGTTGCAGTAGAAGAAACTGACTGACCCTCTTCGGTGCAGTATTTTTGTACTGAAACTATTCGACGTCTGTTTATTTAAATAAAGCAATGATCTTCAGCGAAAGTTCTCGAAATGCCGGACACAATGGGCTTGGATGATGTAATGAACAACAATGGGTGGCGGCGGGAGGTTTCGACCTGTGTCATGTGTTGAGCCAGAGAATCACAAGTGGTGCCGGTCTCGCAAACAAAATGACTAATCTGCCTGGTCAAAATTTTATCAACTTGGGATCAACATGAGCCAGCTTGAACCTTATCGTACTCCAAAGCCCTTTTCGAAACATATCGACAGAGTCAATGGAGCAGCCTACCAGAAAGATTTCTGCTAAAACTGTAGCATCATCGAAATCATAATTGGCACAAAAGAACGATTTGGACTGGTAGCAATGAAAAGGTCCGTTGGTCGGATTAGCTAACTGAGGGATTACATACTAGTAAGCCAATTCGACGCAAGTTCCACAAGATACGCTTGGTTTTTGGTGCTGTGGTTGAGACATGGACAGTTGATCTTATTAAAGCGATCAAGGGAGTTTTCAGAGCATCATCAGGACTTTTCAAAGTACGACTGGCTGATCGCACTATGTGACAAGAAGGGGCGACGATATTGCAAGCCGTCTCAAATCAAGAATCATATAGAAGCTTTAGACAGACAAAGACAAGGAGTTCTATAACAAAGAAATCAAGCAGCTTTTAGCTCTACTCCGTCGAAAACAGGGAGCGAATGTGGTCGAACGTTGTGATCACCCCTTGAAGATGTACATGTTGAAAAAATTTTCAGTCCACTTGATGTGCATTAATCTAGCTCGTTTGCCAGTACAAAACTGTTAAACAACCTTCCGTGACCCCATCCGCAGGTCAAAAGCAGCACAAGGCCAAGGAGACCTTCGATCCATGCGACCGCCGCGATTCCGTTTTGGCGACGATGACCGAATCACCAGAAGAAAGGAACATTCGAGAACGGATACACAACACGATGGATCGAGTTGTCAAAAGTCGTAAGTACGAAGACGTCCACCTATCATCTCAGGGACTTCAACAATAAGGAGATCCAGGGATCCTTCTACGAGCCGACATTGATGTTTATCAGTGCAAGATCTTGCGCCGTCGAATCCAAGGCGGTGTGAAGGACGTTTATGTGAAGTGAAAGCCTCGAACTCCAAGATCTTATTTAAAAAAAAAGCCTCTTCCTTGAGAGAGATCAGATAAGTTATTAGGAATAAAGCGAGGTACGATGGCGATTCAAGTTGTCTTCAAGACCTACTGAACTTGACATTCTATTCCTTGCCTATATCTCCGCTGGTAGTTATTGCCAGTTCTTGGCATGCCAATACTTGTTGAACGGCTTGGTAATCTTCGGTCTACTCCGGCGACCTGCGGGTCGCATGTCTCTGCATACGAAGTCGATGCTCGTCTTGCCACCATAGGTTGGAATGCACTCCGTAAGGTCTACCGTGTTTCACACTGCCACCTTAAGGCATCCATTACATAGGTCTCCACTTTTTAGTCACTCTAGAAGTGACTGCACTGCGACTGTATTGCTTGGAAGTCTTTCTTGGCATCCTTTAGCTGCTGTCCACCCATTGCTTGGTTCCTGCATCTTCTTTATCCTTAGCGTCTCCTAGCCCTGTGATGCGTTGGTCATTAATCTCTAGTTCAGTTCTTGGAGAGAATGGATCAGGTGGCGGTCCGTTGCATTCATTCAAATGTGTGTATTTTGATATATACAGCGAGTGAGCTACGTCCTTGAAGGCCTAACCGTTTGCCAGCTTTACTTTGTATTAGCGAAAGAGTCCAAACTATGCCTCCACAATTTATTGATGAAGTATCGAATCTAGTGCTGCAAAAAGTGCTCCTCAAAGGGCGTCGAAGTATACCTTAAATCCTCTCAGTTTGTGCGAGCAATCCAGGTCGTTGTGGGTGGTTCGGAATACAGCATTCCAAGGAGTTTTGAAGGGCGGTTGGACTATTCGCATGAACACTCTGAATCAATGAAGAGGCGGCTTCCCCGAGCTCTACATTAGAAAGAGGAATATTACAACGAATGTTAATGAATTAAATGTTCCACACAGAAAACACAACAGGTAGTAGCTATGTAGGTTATTGACAATACCGAGTCATGATGATTTTCGAATGTATGTATATAAAGGTGAAATGGCTACATGTTGCAACATTTGGAAGTATGTTACTTAATCTAGAGAATAATCAGCTGTTTCTCGAAAATGTAGAGGGTATTGAATTATGTAATATTAAATTGATTAATAGCTTGATTTATTGTGTTAAATATAGAAATACTGTTTTAAATAGATAAACTGATTTTATTGTAGCCCATCTGCCTTTAGAACAGCTTAGAGAATGTGTTCTTCTCAATTGACATTTCGTTTCCTTAACTTATGCAGTATTATTTCTGTTCATACAGATTCTCAGATGAATTGCGGATGAAACTAATACTTATTCCAGACATAAAACTATAATTATATTATACTGGCATTAGCAGTCAGCAGACATTGCATTACTTGTATGTATTACTATTGTGTTTTTCAATTGTATTTTTTCAATACATTTATTTTTTCCACAATTCACTCATGTGGGCTTATGTATTTCTGCTTTGCTTTTGCTGTTTATTTCAGCTCTAGTTGAAACGGTTAAACATGGCGCATTCTGAAACCATTACTGTATGTTGTAATCAATCATAAAAGAAAGACAAGTGTCTGACCTGAATCTGGACATTATAGTGTAAACATAATAACCCTAAGATATTTTACTTGGTTTCATTTAAGGTAATTGATGGCTCCAATGTAAAATAAAAACAGACTCGAAAATCTTGAATTCAAGGTCAAAGTTAAAAGGCAGGTGTCAGAATGACGGCTACTGGGCCGAACAGATATTTAAAACAGGTGTAAACACTTTATATTTACGTTTCGCCCGCCTTCCTTCGACAGACAAAACTTTAATTGGTCCTTGGACGGCGCAATTGACGCCCAAGGTGAAAGGCCGAATGACAGACAGCCATACACTATCAAATGCCAACCCATTTACAAATATGATTAACCTTCCACTACGGCTATTGAGAAACTTGTCTGATTGCGAAGTTTAACTAGTCATTAGACCTTGAAATTGAGGTCAGGGTAATTTGACACACAGAAATGTACAGCCAAAATGCATATTTCACTCACATAACGCTTGCATTGGTTATTATTCTGTAACTGATATTCTCACCAAAATTTATTAGGTCACTAAACCTTGAAGTCAAGGTGAAGGTCAAAAGAAATACAGAAGGTCAAAGTCAAAAGCCATACAACAGACAGTCATGTATTCAACGCAAAAGCAATCAAATGTCAGTCTTGCCACTTACTTTTCTGGAGAGACTGGTCTTATCAAAAAACTAAACTTGGTTACAACTTACTTTTAGAGACTTTGTCTCATTTTTATTTACTCCATATCCCTTTATTGTCACTGTTCTTGAGAAACTGATCTTATCAAAAAACCTAAGCATGGTCACAAGATTATGAAAATGAGGTTAGTATCTCTTGGAAAGTTTGTTTTTGTTACCTCTCACTCTGCTTCTATTAAACATTTGTTTTGTTATTCCTTACATACTATGTCCTCTGGGCTGGTATGTTTTTATTATCCATGTCATTGTTTCTTTCATCAACTGTAGTCAGTATCTCTGGGCTGGTATGTTTTGTTATCAGTCACACTGTTTCTTTGATCATTCGATACTCAGTACCTCTAAGCCAGTTTTGTTATTCATGTCCTCCATCATTTGTAGTCGATGTCTCAGTGCTGGTATGCTTTTGTTATCCCTTTTTTGTTTTTGTTATTCTTTGCTCAATATCTCCATGAAGCTATATTTTCGTTATCCCTATCACTCTGTTTCTTTTTTCATCTGTTTGTGTTATTCCTTACTCAGTATTTCTGGGCTCTTTTGTTTTTGTTATCCATGTCTTTGATCATTTGAAGTCAGTATATCTGGGTTCTTATGTTTATGTTATCCATGTCTTAGATCATTTGAAGTCAGTATATCTGGGTTCTTATGTTTATGTTATTCATGTCTTAGATCATTTGAAGTCAGTATATCTGGGTTCTTATGTTTTTGTTATCCATGTCTTGGAT
Source organism: Modiolus philippinarum (assembly GCA_002080025.1). Taxonomy (NCBI): domain Eukaryota; kingdom Metazoa; phylum Mollusca; class Bivalvia; order Mytilida; family Modiolidae; genus Modiolus; species Modiolus philippinarum. Next base: position 42,593 of record MJUU01004083.1, read on the forward strand.
CATTTGAAGTCAGTATATCGGGGCTCTTTTGCTTTTGTTATCCATGTCTTTGATCATTTGAAGTCAGTATTTCTGGGCTCTTTTGTTTTTGTTATCCATGTCTTTGATCATTTGAAGTCAGTATATCTGGGTTCTTATGTTTATGTTATCCATGTCTTACATCATTTGAAGTCAGTATATCTGGGTTCTTATGTTTTTGTTATCCATGTCTTGGATCATTTGAAGTCAGTATATCTGGGCTCTTTTGTTTTGTTATCCATGTTTTTGTGTCTAACGTCATTGTTTTCTGTGTTCTCGTTTTTGCCCTGTCTTTGGACTTCGATTTTTGTGAATATCACCCCTTTGTTCCTTCGGTATTCTACTGCCGTTGTTTGATCATTTGAAGTCAGTATTTCTGGGCTCTTTTGTTTTTGTTATCCATGTCTTTGATCATTTGAAGTCAGTATATCTGGGTTCTTATGTTTATGTTATCCATGTCTTAGATCATTTGAAGTCAGTATTTCTGGGTTCTTGTGTTTTTGTTATCCATGTCTTAGATCATTTGAAGTCAGTATTTCTGGGCTCTTTTGTTTTTGTTATCCATGTCTTTGATCATTTGAAGTCAGTATTTCTGGGCTCTTTTGTTTTTGTTATCCATGTCTTTGATCATTTGGAGTCAGTATATATGGGTTCTTATGTTTATGTTATCCATGTCTTAGATCATTTGAAGTCAGTATATCTGGGTTCTTATGTTTATGTTATCCATGTCTTAGATCATTTGAAGTCAGTATATCTGAGTTCTTATGTTTTTGTTATCCATGTCTTAGATCATTTGAAGTCAGTATTTCTGGGCTCTTTTGTTTTTGTTATCCATGTCTTAGATCATTTGAAGTCAGTATATCCGGGTTCTTATGTTTTTGTTATCCATGTCTTTGATCATTTGAAGTCAGTATTTCTGGGCTCTTTTGTTTTTGTTATCCATGTCTTTGATCATTTGAAGTCAGTATATCTGGGTTCCTATGTTTTAGTTATCCATGTCTTGGATCATTTGAAGTCAGTATATCTGGGCTCTTATGCTTTTGTTATCCATGTTTTAGATCATTTGAAGTCAGTATCTCTGGGTTCTTATGTTTTTGTTATCCATGTCTTTGATCATTTGAAGTCAGTATTTCTGGGTTCTTATGTTTTTGTTATCCATGTCTTAGATCATTTGAAGTCAGTATTTCTGGGCTCTTTTGTTTTTGTTATCCATGTCTTTGATCATTTGAAGTCAGCATATCTGGGTTCTTATGTTTTTGTTAACCATGTCTTAGATCATTTGAAGTCAGTATATCTGGGTTCTTATGTTTTTATTATCCATGTCTTTGATCATTCTGGGTTCTTATGTTTTTGTTATCCATGTCTTTGATCGTTTGAAGTCAGTATTTCTGGGTTCTTATGTTTTTGTTATCCATGTCTTAGATCATTTGAAGTCAGTATTTCTGGGCTCTTTTGTTTTTGTTATTCATGTCTTTGATCATTTGAAGTCAGTATTTCTGGGCTCTTATGCTTTTGTTATCCATGTCTTAGATCATTTGAAGTCAGTATCTCTGGGTTCTTGTTTTTTTGTTCTCCATGTCTTTGATCATTTGAAGTCAGTATATCTGGGTTCTTATCTTTTCGTTATCCATGTCTTTGATCATTTGAAGTCAGTATATCTGGGCTCTTATGCTTTTGTTATCCATATCACTCTATTTCTTTGATCGTTTGTACACCAATCTAGGCTACTATGATTTTGTTCAATGTCACTGGCTCTTTGATTGCTTGTATTCAGTATCATATTTTTGTTAGTGTCAAATGGCTAGTGTGTTTTCATTATCCATAATCTTTTTTCCTTGTTTTTTTATATTCTTATGCTTTAGTCACTGTGTGTATTTAAGCTGATCTAAGATAGTATGATTAAGAGTTTTTTTCTTGGTTGGTAACTTCTAGGGTTTTGGGCTAACATTTGTTAATTTGTTTTTCCTAAGCATGGTCCTTTGTTGTGACTTGTCTGCACTTATGTTGTATATTCTTATTGATATTTTGACAAGGTTTCTTAGACTTGTGGTTTTTTTTCTATTTTGTGTGCATGTGTTATTTGTAGGTTTCTGTTTGTGGGATATGTTTTTTGGTATTCCTACATCTGGTCACTATTAAGTCTTAGTGTTCCTGGGTCCTCATCCTTAGATGTTTCCTCTGTACATTTCCTTTGTATTATGAAGTACAG
>MJUU01004088.1:0-15953 GCA_002080025.1 Modiolus philippinarum
TACTCCTCCTGAACCACTGAATAGATTTTCATGAAACTTTAACACAGTCTTTATGACATAATGTAGATGTGCAACTCCTATTCAGAATATGATTTGATTGATTTTTGGGGTTTCCCATAGCAAAGCATGGACTTGGCCATAACATTACAAGTGGGTACCTATCTCTTATCGTCCGTCTTTCCCTCCACCTATCTCAGCCTGCAGAGCCCTTCCAACAAAAGCCATATCCGGTTGACCCGAACTTATCAAGAGGTTGACCTGGAGTTATCAAGGCAATTCTCCCAATGTTTGACAAGCAATATCTTTTTTATCCCTTTTGCAAGAAATAAATCTTAATTGGATAAAGAATCTATTATATTTTCCGTTTTTAATTTTGTTAACAAATTACCGTCACCAATACACAAAAATAAAAACAAGACGTTCGAAATAACACAGAAACTAGGTCGATGATAACTCCAGCAGAGCCACCATTTTGTTTACATTGTGACGTCGTAAAAGAGCCTAGAAACTGGAAGACGAATGTAAACAATGAGAGGTTCTGCAGTGAAAAGACCGACTTTATTTCGATTTGCTAACAAAGTTCAATAAAAAAATTTCTATATTTAATAACATTTGCCGACAAAAAATATCTTAAGTCATAAAAAAACTACAAAACGTTTCCCATTTTGTAAAAAATGAATGAACCTCATTTTCCGCACAATCTTGGGAGAATTTGACACAAAACCTAATAAACTATTGTATAGAAATAAGAAATAAAAGGCGATAAACAAGTTATCTGAATTTTGAAAGCTGGAATATTGTAAAATATCATCCCGCTCGCCAGAATATGAAGCTTGGGGCTCGTTCGCTGAGTCATTCGCCCCTGTGCTTCATATTCTGGCTCACGGGAAGATATTTTACGATATACAGATGTCAAAATCCAGATAACGTATACTTATCAGCTACTCCTCCTTAACCACTGAATAGATTTTCTTGAAACTTTAACAGAGTCTTTATGACATAATGTAGATGTGCACCTCCTATTTCAGAATTTGATTTGCTTGATTTTTGGGGTTTCCTATAGCAAAACATGGACTTGGCCATACATTACAAGTGGGTACCCATCTCTTATCCGCTACTCCTCCGTAACCACTGAATAGATTTTCTTGAAACTATAATACAGTCTTCATGACATAATGTAGATGTGCACCTCTTATTTCAGAATTTGATTTAATTGATTTTTAAATTCTGGAATCAAATGAGGGTGCGGGGGTATTTATTAGTGGGCTTTGCTCACAGTTTTTCTAGTCTGTAAAAATGTTTTTGTTTTTGTGGCAAATCCAATTCCATCATGTAAAATCAGTAACAATTAATAATCATAGGCAATTGTCCCCATTTCACTCAGGGGCAGACTTAGTTTAGATTATTTTTTACTTTTCAGTCTTTCTCAAATGTCATAAAATTAAGCATGCAAGAAAAGCTATTTACATATTCAAGGTAGATGAGTACCTCCAATTTTTGTCCATAGAATTTTATTTATTTTCAAAGGACATTTTCAAAGGAAAGTTTCCTAATAGTATATGTGTTGAAATAAAAAAAAGAAAAAGTAGGGGCCCACCCTGTTTTTTAATGGAATAACTTGGGGTTAAAAATATAAAAAAAAATGAAATTATAGGGCAAAACAGGTATTTTGTTATGTCCTTTCAGACCAATCCAGTCATTTCTTTCTAGTTAACTGATAAGGTAGTTCTTTCACCATACTTTCCAAAAATATAAAAAGGGGGTCAATGACTTTGTTTTCCCAATAATTTGTAAAATGTAAATTCTTAAAGTTAAATCTATGTTAAATATTTTATCTAATTATCTCCCCTCTTACACTATACTATCATATCTAAGCAAAATTCATGTACCTGGAAAATTTTGTTAGTTTGTGATCTGGCCTTTTATTGTCTGAGAAATAATGCTACAAATAGATATGTTTGCCTAAAACCTATTATCTAAGTGTTTGTGGGTGAGTGAAACAGACTCAGTCCTCCAAGCCTCTAGTTCTTTAGTGCTTTTTACCTTGTAAAACTTACAGCTCTCTGAGCCTCTAGTGCTTAACTGCTTTCTACCTCATAGTACTGCCTGTCTTTTTACAATGGCTAAATACTTAAAACTTTTTGGTAAATTAAAACCTGCATAGGTGGGAGATAACTCTTCCTAAAAAATAGTTAAGTTAGGGTAGTGGTTGGTTTTTTGTTAGGACATTTGGGAAATAACAATAGTATTATTCCCCATTTCTTTCTTTGAAAATGTCCTAACAATAATAAATTGAATAAAATGGAGAAAAATTATGCCCTTTATTTATGCAAAACATATCAATTTTATTTTATTAAGGGGAGATAATTTTAAAGAAAAAAATGATGGGAAAATCTTTTTTTTTCAGTTCAATCATCTGAACTACCTTTAAATTTTATCTACTCTATATAGTGTATTCAAGTTGAATTATAAACCCTAAAAGCTTATACATTATTACTTTTGTTAATTTTTAGCCTTAATTTCTGATTATGATGAGCATAAAGTCTCCATGAATACTGTAATTTCTTTTTGTGTTGATTTGTATATGTTACGTTTGATTTTTTTTTTATAAATAAAAGTTTTATTATCAGTAAATCATGTTTCTTATTGTTACATTTTAAATATTTATTGGCTTAAAAAATTCCTATTTTGACTATCATGTATTTGTAGAGATTTTGTCTCAGTTGCATTTACTCCATATCCCTTCATTGTTAATTTATTAGTGTAGGTAAAATATTAGGAAAATTTGAAAAAGTTAAGATTGGTTATAGAGAATGAATAATCAAAGTGTAAAAAAAGCTACACTTGAATTATCAAGTATTTTTATACTTACCAGTGTACCTGATCTTGCCCATAGTTTTAAATTGGCTTCATGTTTTTCATTTTTGTATGTGTGTCTACATTTTCCTGTTCTGTGCCATGCATTCTTATCTGATGTCTTTGTTTCTTGGAGTTTCAGATTTTACAATTATCCTTTAAGACTGAAGGTTTGGTGCTCACTTACTTTATCAGATAGTATAAGTATTCTCCAGAAAACACACTGTCTAATCTGAAATATCAGTAATTTGAAAACTTGTTTAACTCAAACGTCATTGAAAGAATCGATACAAAAAAAAACCTTCTCTTAACCAAACAAATAAATGTGTTATGCGAGGAGGCTTCAGTGTTGCCATTATTACCTAAAGGCAATATATAGGTATCACTATCCATCTTGTAGTTTTGTCATCAATGTATGGTTCAGTGTCCTCATCTGTGGTGTCAGAAAAAAGAACAGGGATTTCTTGGAAATCATAAAGAGTTTGTCTTTTAATTCAGTTTGGAGTTGGTAAAACAATTCCTGTGTTAGAGATGTATGCTCCTAATTTTTCTTAGATATGGTGCACTTGTACACGAGATTATATCTCATGTGTTCACTTTGTTCAATTACTATTATCTAAATTTATGTAAATTCTTTAACCCTAAGGTTTAACTCCCTACATTGTAGTTTGTCCATAGCTATAGTCGATATTACTGATTATTCGGATTTCATTTGGATTTATGCATTTCAAACACATTTTGCAATAATGGATTTCCTATGTTTGTGTTCTAGTGCTGCTAATGAGGAATATATTTCCGCAATGGCCATACAGCTCATTAAAATTATTGCAGGTGGAGTTAACGTATGTGTTATGGTCTAATGTTCATTTACTCCATATCCTTTCATAAAATAATTAATTATGAATGGTATGGAATACAAGTATGGAAAACTGTATCCTGGAAGGCATTTTTGAATCAGTTGCTTTTCCACTTCCTGTTTGATGGAACATATTTCTGATGTAGAACCAGATGTGTTTTGTGAAACCACTGTGCAGCAGATAATATACCTTCAGCACAATAGTAATTAATGCTAGTTAAATTAATATGAATGTATATCGCAATTCTGGAATCAACTGAAAGGTCTAATCAGAAGAATTATCCATGTAAAATATTTAAAGTTGTATTACACTTGACCCTTGTGTTCAAGTTAAATAAAGACATGACATTAAAAAACAATTAACTAGATGAAGTGTTACATGTTTTTGTAAGTCACAATAGGACATCAATACATTTACCTCATACCTAATAGGATGTACATGCAAAAGTGGAAGTAATTACTGAATAAAATCGAGTCCAGAAAATAGGACATGACTTTTTATAATACAACTGAAACCTGGTAACTTGTTCCAGAGGACCAGCCAATGATTATTCATACAATGCATCAGTTCACTAGATGACAGATGCTGCAGTTTCTCAGAAGAATATTTAAAATATTGGCTGCCATCTGGGACGAAGTGGGATCATAAAAATCACAAGTTCGTAGGGGAACACCAAAGGACTAAAAATTTTCAAATTTCAACAAAATTATTCAAGCAGTTTTAGAGAATAGGATCTTTGAATGCATTTCCCATAGGGTCCAATGTTAAACTATGTTCCCATGTGTTTGCAAAAAAAAAAGCAAGTACTCCCAAATGTGTTAGTATTAACAGCGGCCATGGTCTACAGACCTAATAATCTTGCACTTGAAAATACGTCTGGTGATTATGGATCAGGCTAAGTTTTATAATTATTGTCTCAGTTGTTTCAGAGGAGAAGATCTTTGTATCAAAGTTAACAGAAGGACAATGAACGGAGATGAGTGCTGACAAAAGTTTGCATGGCCTTTGGCCATGTGAGCTAAAAAAACTGGAGGTCAGACATTGTATTATACTCTGGTCACTTCTGTAATTGCTGTCACCATCAGTTTAGTTCCAATGAGCACAACAGTTTCACAGGATACTATCTTGGAATACATTATTATTTCTGTTCATTAGTCTCACCGATTACCACGTCTGCTGTCATATGGGGACAAAATGAGCAATCTTTCTTAAGGATCTTCCACACGTTATTTGTGATGTATTTCTCTGTTCAGTCTTGTATTCTTTTAAGGTTTGAACCTTGCTGGTGCATCTCCTCAAGCACAACCACAAAAAATTAAGTTGTATCTGAGGGTCATCATTGTCATTGAAATCATTGAAATTTGTTTGTTTCAAATTCAAATGAGCTACGTGTAGATTGCTTCAGAGGGCAAGATTATTTATTACCACTGGGCCGATGCCTCTGCTGGTGGACTGTTAGTCCCTGAGGGTATTCACCAGCCCAGTAGTCAGTACTTTGGTGCTGACCCGAAAACCGACTTTATTGAAACATGCAATATCTAAATTTTACAAAATTTTGTTTAAAACTAAGGAGTATCTCCCTCATGCATAGCTCTGTCCTTAGCTTAGTTTTGGCTTTTCTATTTAGATCCTTTTGGTTGTTTGTTCTCTATCAGCTTTTACACGTTTTTCGGTTAATGGACTTCCAAATGTTTTGGAAGTCCATTATTTGCATTTACTCCATATCCCTTCATTGATTATTTTAGACTGGAGTTTGTCTCTCCTGCAGTGTGGAGTCTGTAAAAAGATTCCCCGTGAGAGAGATGTATGCTCTATATACATTTCAGTTATGGTGTACTTGTTCTTGAGAGAATCTCTCATATGGATATGCTATCACACTTTCAGATTTTGGCCTTTTTATTTTTTGTAATCTGAAATTGTAATTCTGACCACCTGTTTATTGTGCCCACATCTCATAATTTTACTTTGCCAAGTTTTCTTACAATTGGCTCGATGAGTGCCCTGTGGTTGTTTAAATGTTGTGATCGTCTTCTGTCGTCTTTTGTCGGGCAGTGGATGACAGCGATTGTAAGAACACTTCGCCAGTTAACTTTAAGTTTGTTGACGATCCAGCATCCATGGATCATTAGGATAAAAAAGCATGGATGTAGCGTTACTTGACAATTAGCAATGAATTCCGCTCAAACCGGTGCTAGGGGCCGTCTTGAACTTGCTATGAGGTATGAGTAAAGCTCATTGTTGAAGGCCTCATGGCGACTTCAAGATGAAGAACAACAATAAAAGCGTTGTTCCATTGCTTATTTGCTATGTATTTGTAGAGACTTTGTCTCATTTGCATTTACTCCATATCCCTTCATTGATTATTCCAAATGTTTTGGTCTGATTTGTTGAAATGCACATATGCAGAAAATAAATTAACAGTCACTTCAGTATTTTGTTATTTATTACAACTGGTCCAATGCCTCTGCTGGTGGACTGTTAGTCCCCGAGGAAATTCACCAGCCCAGTAGTCAGTACTTCCGTGCTGACCTGAAAACCGACTTAATTGAAACATGCAATATATAAATTTAACAAAAGTTTCTTTAAAACTAAGGAGTATCTCCCTCATGCATAGCTCTGTCCTTAGCTGAATTTTGGCTTTTCTATTAAGATCCTTTTGGTTATTTGTTCTCCATCAGCTTTTAAACGCTTTTCGGTTAATGGACTTCCAATTGTGTTGGTTTGATCTGCACTAATGAGACATAAGTTGCCGAAATGCGCATATGCAGAAAATAAATTAATAGTCACTTTGGTATTTTGTTATTAAGAAGTTAATAATGTCCCTGACTGACTGTTACTGACTGGAAGCCATCTTGGATTGATCCCAAGACTACTACACATTAATTTAAAAGAGATCATCTCAGGAGACCATTGTTCTTGAGTAAAACAATGATCCCAGCAAAAGTAGCTATCTGCGACTGGGTGTGAAATGGTTGAAAGTGAACCATTCAAGGGCTGTTACAAATTTGGGCCAGTGGTCATGGTGGTTTAAAATACAGAGGACAAGTTCGTTTGAATGAAAAATTCGAAATGGATTTGATTGCTTAAAGACGCCATTATTAATAAGTGATTTGTAATGCTCACTCGACTATAGCCCGGTAATTTAATTACAACTGAACTTCAATGGCCCATAACGGCAATAACTCAAACCCGATGAATGTCTTGGACCCTTTTTCTGGTCCTTTTTTCGAGTTCCTTGATAGCTGGAATACCCCTAACTGTTTTCATCTGTTTGAGCCATCAAAGTTAGAATTTCTTATATTACATATACATGATAACAAACTGAAAGGGTCATTTGACATAAAATGCTAAGTGACAGAGTAAATGTTTTGATAGGATCAATAAACTGTGAAACAAGTATCAGAAATTCTTACAAAATTCTTCATTACCCAATAGAAATGCTATATATAAGTTACATGAAAATCTGTTCATCCAAACCTATCTTTTTGTTTGTTAGAAATAATCAAACCCTCTTTTGAACAAGATATATACTAAATACCAAGAATAATAGGTTCTTATACGAGACCATAATAAAGATAAGGGATATCTTCCACGAGTGTGAAAAATTCTGTCTTTTCCCGAGTGAAATGAGAGTAAAAGAAGTAGAATTTCTCACACAAGTGGAAGATATCCCGATCTTTAATTTTGGTCAAATACAAGAACCTATTTCTTCCGTAAAATACAACAACCTACCAAAAGGAAAGTTAAACTTGCCATTTCTGATGGAGTCCTCAATTGTGACATCAAACCATCCATGGAGTTTATTGTAGAAACAATAGTGACTTCGAACAAATCGCGACGTTTGATTGGAAAAAGAAATTTTCTTTAAATCTATCCATCACAGGATATACAGCATGATAACTTTTGGGCACATGCTGACTAGATAAAACTAGAGGCTCTCAAGAGCCTGTATAGCTCACCTGGTCCATGGCTGACATAAACTGCATCCCAAATAAACTCAAAGGGTCTCATTTTTATTTTGCCTCAACGAAGTTGAGAGGGACTATTAGAGAACACCCGGCGTCCGTGTCTACGTCTACGTCCGCGTTTGGGCATATATCTCTGCAACTATGCATGGTAGGGTCATCAAACTTTGTATGTAGGTGCATCTTGGGCTATCTCACAGCCTCCAAGAAAATTGGGTCTCTCTGACCTATATTTTCCGCTTGAATGACTTACATTCAAGTTAACATCCGAGTTCAGATCTCAGTCACTATACATGGTAGGATAATGTAACCTTCCATATGCATGCATCTCTGATGGTAGGTCAGCATCCAGGAAAACTTAGGTCACTTTGACCTATATTTTCCGCTTGAACGACAAACATTGAAGTTTACGTCCGAGTTCAGATCTCAGTCACTATACATGGTAGGATCATGTAACCTTGCATATGCATTCATCTCTGATGGTAGGTCAGCATCCAGTCAAAATTAGGACACCTTGACCTATATTTTATGCTTGATTGATTTACATTCAAGTTTTAGGATGTGTTAAGATCTTAGTCACTATACATGGTACAATCATGTAACCTGGCATATGCATATAACTCTGATGGTAGATCAGCATCCAGACAAAATTAGGTCACTTTGACCTATATTTTTCGCTTCATTGATTTACATCCAAATTTTCGGACGAGTTCAGATATCAGTCACTTTACATGGTAGGATCATGTAACCTTCCGTATGCATCCATCTCTTATGATAGATCAGCATCCAACATTGACCTATATTTTCTGCTTGATTGATTTACATTCAAGTTTTTGGACAAATTCAGATCTCAGTCATTGTACATGGTAGGATAATGTAACCTTGCATAGGCATGCATCCCTGATGGTACATCAGCATTCAGGCAAAAGTAGGTCACTTTGACTTAAGTTTTACGCATGAGTGATTTATGTCCAAGTTTCCAGGCACGTTCAGATCTCAGTCACTATACATGGTAGGATCATGTAACCTTGCTTAGGCATGCAAATGTGATGTCAACATCCAGTCAAAATTTTGTTACTGTGACAAAGTGCCATAACGAGGTGAACTCTGTAATCGTTGATTACCTATGCTTCTATTTTCGTAATGACTTCAATGTAAATATGGCCTCTTGTTTCAGGAGATTTTTGAATGCATTTCTGATAGGGTTCTAAATTTAACTATGTTCCCAAATGGTGGCCATTTTGGATGAGGTACCAACATAAAAATCGCATACTTTGAACGGACTGACCAAGGACTATTGAAACTCAATTTGGTTTAAACTGTTCAAGCAGTTTCAGAGGAAAAAATCTTTGAATCAATTTCCCATAGGCTCCTATGTTAAACTATGTTTCCTATTGGCAGCCATATTGGATTTGATGAGGACTTGCTGGACACATTTTTGAAAGTGGGCCATCAAAGGACAATCATAACGAGGTTTTGTTCCAATAGGAAAGGAAGTTTCAGAAGAAATGATCTTTGAATGTGTTTCCGCATAGGGTCCAATGATAAACTAATTTGTTATTTGGTCATCTTTGATGAGGTACAGATGCCCCTAACACATTTAAAAAATAAAGGGCTACTCCGAGTGCAGCATGATACGACCGCAACATGTCGTCCACTGAAATTTGAAAAAGTGTAATTTAAAGTGAGTATGGACATAGGAAAGAGCTTGACACAATAATTAGATGGACACAATAAGGAGATTGACCCAGTAAATAGCTGGACACAAACTAAGGAAAATAAAAATTAGCCCTTATGACTCCTTATGATTCCTCTTTGACCCTTTATAGCTTGGAAACGGTAAGAGCTACGGCCAATCCATTGACCTACTGCTGAAAGCTTATATCAAGAGGAATCCAAAGAAAAAAAAATCCCATCAAAATCTGATCAAAAATAAAATTACATATTATTTTGAAAAAAAAGCAATTTTTGTCCCTTATAGCTAGGAAACAGTAAGACCTACGCCAAATCCATTGACATACCACTGAAAGCTTATATCAAGAGGAATCCAAAGAAAAAAAATGCCATCGAAATGCGATGAAGAATAAAAACTTTAGGTAATCTGCAAATTTGCAATTTTGGACCCCGTGAACCCTTATAGCACGGAAACGGTAAGAGCTACTCCAAATCCATTGACCCACTACTGAAAGCTTGTATCAAGAGGAATCCAAAGAAAAAAATCCCTTCGAAATCCGATGAAAAATAAAAATTTCAGGCAATCTGCAAATTTGCAGTTGTGGCCCCTTTGAACCATTATGATTCCTCTTTGACCCTTTTTAGCTCGGAAACGGTAAGAGCTACGCCAATCCATTAACATACTGCTGAAAGCTTATATCAAGAGGAATCCAAAGAAAAAAAATCCCATCAAAATCTGATAATAAAATAAAATTACATATTATTTTGAAAAAAATGCAATTTTGGCCCCTTGGACTCCTTATAGCTAGGAAACAGTAAGACCTACACCAAATCCACTGACATACCATTCAAACCTTATATCAAGAGGAATCCAAAGAAAAAAATCCCATCGAATTGCGATGAAAAATAAAAATTTTAGGTAATCTGCAAATTTGCAGTTTTGGCCCCTGTGAACCCTTATAGCACGGAAACGGTAAGAACTACGCCAAATCTGTTGACACACTACTGAAGCTTACATCAAGAGGAATCCAAAGAAAAACATAGGTAATCAATGATTACAAAGTTCGCCTCTCTATGGCACATGAACACAGAAACCCAATTTGGCCAGTGTGTGCTCATTCCCTAATGCAAGTATACAAAGGCTAGATGATCTTACCATGTACAGAAACCGAGACCTGAATTTGGACATAAACTTGAATGTAAGTCAATCATGCGGGAAAATATAGGTCAAAGTGATCTAATTTTGCCTGGATGCTGACCTACCGCCAAAGATGCATACACATGCAAGGTTAGATGATCCAACCATGTACAGTGACTGAGATCTGAACTCGGACGTAAACTTGAATGTAAGTCACTAAAGCCAAAAATATAGGTCAAAGTGACCTAATTTTGCCTGGATGCTGACCTACCATCAGAGATGCATGCACATGCAAGGTTAGATGATCCTACCATGTACAGTGACTGAGATCTGAACTCGGACGAAAACTTGAATGTAAGTCACTCAAGTGGAAAATATAGGTCAAAGTGACCTAATTTGCCCGGATGCTGACCTACCGTCAGAGATGCATGCACATGCAAGGTAAGATGATCCTACCATGTACAGTAACTGAGATCTGAACTCAGACGTAAACTTGAATGTAAGTCACTCAAGCGGAAATATAGGTCAAAGTGACCTAATTTTGCCTGGATGCTGACCTACCGTCAGAGATGCATGCACATGCAAGGTTACATGATCCCACCATGTACAGTGACTGAGATCTGAACTTGGACATAAAATGGAATGTAAGTCACTCAGGCAGAAAATATAGGTCAATGTGACCTAATTAATCCTGGATGCTGACCCACCATCAGAGGTGCATGCACGATCCTACCATGTACAGTGACTAAGATCTGAACTCAGACGTAAATTTGAATGCAAGTCACTCAAGCAGAAAATATAGGTCAAAGTGACCTAATTTGCCCGGATGCTGACCAACCATCAGAGATGCATGCACATGCAAGGTTAGATGATCCTACCATGTAAAGTGACTGAGATCTGATCTCGGACGTAAACTTGAATGTTAGTCACTCAAAGCGACCTAGTTTTGCCTAGATGCTAACCTACCATCAGAGATGCATGCACATGCAAGGTTAGATGATCCTACTATGTACAGTGACTGAGATCTGAACTCTGACGTAAACTTGAATGTAAGTCACTCAAGCAGAAAATATAGGTCAAAGTGACCTAATTTTGCCTGGATGCTGACCAACCATCAGAGATGCATGCACATGCACAGTTAGATTATTGTACTATGTTAAGTAACTGAGATATGAACTAAAATGTAAATTTGAATGCAAGCCACTCAAGCGGAAAATATAGGTCAGAGAGAACTAATTTTCTTGGAGTCTGTGAGTTAACCCAAGATGCACTTGCATGCAAGGTTTGATGACCCTACACTGCATAGTTACTAAGATATATACCCAAATGCGGATGCGGGCAAAGATGTGGACGCGGACGCGGACGAGGACGCCGGGGGTACTCCAATAGTCCCCCTCAACTTCGTTGAGGCAAACTAAAAATCCCATCAAAATCAGATGAAAAATAAAAATTTTAGGTTATCTGTATATTTAGGATTTTTGCCCCCTTCAGCCCCTCATAGCTCAGAAACGTAAGAGCTACACCAAATCCGTTGATATACATCAAGAGAAATCCAAAGAAAAAAATCCCATGGAAATCCAATGAAAAATAAAAATTTTAGGTTATCTGTAAATTTACGATTTTGGCCCCCTTTGGCCCCTCATAGCTGGGTAAGGAAACAAGTTACCAAAAATCTAATAGTAGAGCGCCATGATAATTTTTCATAAGAAATCCTTTGGAAAAAATTGCATCAAAATCGGACTAAAAATCAAAAAAAAAGGAAATTTTTGAAATTCGCCCCTTTTGGGCCCCATTTATCTTGTGAACGGTACATGCGGTGAAAACCATTGCCATACCTCAGACTGGAAATTTCCTAAGGAGTTTACTGAAAGAAACCCCATCAAATCCGATAAATAACAAGAGCTGTCGCCGAATGGCAACCAGGTATACCCCCACTCATTGAACCCTGCATAAATAATTCATTTTTTCACTAAATTTCGTTATTAAGTCCAATTTTTGTCAAACAGGAAGTATGCGTCTGACATGACTCAAAATAGGACGTTCCTTACAACTAGTCATATAGAGGCTGCATACAATCTCTCTAGCAGAAGCTGAGAAAAATGCGACAAAAAATTCATGTGTGACAAAGTCCACATTTTGCCAAACAGGAAGTACACATCTGACAGGACTAAAAATAGGACGTTCCATACAACCAACCATATAGAGGCTGCATACCAATTTTGAAATCAATCCCTCTTGTAGAAGCTGAAAAAAATGCGACGAAAAATTCATGTTTTCACTACATTTCGTAACAGTCATATTTCGTCAAACAGGAAGTACACTTCCGACAGGACTCAAAATAGGACGTTCCTTACAACTTACAATAGGACGTTCCTTACAACTAACCATATAGAGGCTGCATACCAATTTTGAAATCAATCCCTCTTGTAGAAGCTGAGAAAAATGTGACGAAAAAATTAATGTTTTCACAACATTTTGTAACAGTCACATTTCGTCAAACAGGAAGTACACATTCGACAGGACTCAAAAAAAGGACGTTCCTTACAACTAACCATATAGAGGCTGCATTCCAATTTTGAAATCAATCCCTCTTGTAGAAGCTGAGGAAAATGCGACGAAAAATTCATGTTTTTACTACATTTTGTGACAAAGTCCTCATTTTGTCAAACAGGAAGTACACATCCAACAGGACTCAAAAAAGGACGTTCCTTACAACTAACCATATAGAGGCTGCATACCAATTTTGAAATCAATCCCTCTTGTACAAGATAAGAAAAATGCGACGAAAAATTCATGTTTTCACTACATTTCGTAACAGTCACATTTCGTCAAACAGGAAGTACACATCCGACAGGACTCAAAATAGGATGTTCCTTACAACTAACCATATAGAGGCTGCATACCAATTTTGAAATCAATCCCTCTTGTAGAAGCTGAGAAAAATGTGACGAAATTTTTTTCGGAAGCACGGGCGAACGGACGGACGGACGGACAAGGTGAATGCAGTATACACCCTCTCTATAGAGTGGGGGTATAATAAAGATACTTCAGTCAAATATGTGAAAACATCCCCTTTTTCTAAAACAGGCAGGGCCCAGAACATAAAATTATAGCCTGGGCTAAAGCATGTGCCAAGAAACATCATTCTAAAATTTGAAAATGATCTGTACACTAGAACCAAAGTTATGCTGTCCACAGACACAAAAATACCCAATTTTACCCCTTTTTGGTCCCTTTTTCTGAAACGGGTGGGGCCACAAACCAGAAATTAAAACCCGGGATTGCCCTCATACTGAAATTTGAAGATGATCTGTCCACTAGAAACAAAGTTATGCTGGCCACAGACGCCGACAACTGTGCCATACCATAATACGACCACAAAATTTTTGCGGTCGTATAAAAAAACAATCCAATGACTATTGTGACCAAGTTTGGATGTAATTGACTCTGTGGCTTCAGAGGAGAAGATCTTTGAATACTTTCCAACTGGGTCTCATTTTATGCTATGTTCCACACTGGTGGTCATCTTAGATATAACTAGGAAATGCCGGACACAAGTTTAATTTGGTTACAATTGGCCAAGAAGTTTCAATAATTCGTAGAGGTTCCGCGGAACCTGGTGTCTCGCCTGCTCACTCTGCTTTCATTATAATTTGGCCTATTATTAAGATGTTGTTACTAAAAATTCTAAGAAATAACTGGTCTTTGAGAGTATCAGGAAATTTACCAAAATTGGAACCAAAACTTTTTGAAATCTAACCATTGGCAATATAAGTTTTGACAAAAATTCATCCAAAAAGCATGGTTGCTAAAAAGAATTTCAAAAATTGCTTGTCTTTGACTCAGTTTGAGAGTATCAGGAAATTTACCAAAATTGGAATAAAAATTTTTAAAATCTAAAGATTGAAAAATTTTGTTTATACTAAAATTCAATCAAAAAGCATTGCTGCCTACAAGAATTCCCAAAAATTGCTTGTCTTTGAGAGTTTCAGGAAATTTACCAAAATTGGAATAAAAAATTTTTGAAATATAACTTTTGAAAAAAATTGTTTTTACTAAAATTGATCCAAAAAGCATGGTTGCGAACAAGAATTCCCAAAAACTGCTGGTCTTTGAGAGTTGCAGGAAATTTACCGAAATTGGAACCATATTTTTTATTATTAAGTTTCAGAAATATGTCTGGTATGAAAAATTGCTAAAATATTTGATTGTATGCAAAAATTTCAAAAATTGTTAAGTCTTGCACATTTTCAGGAAATTTACCAAAGATGGAACCAGAATAAAATCCTGAAAAATTATTGCTTATCTATAGACTGCATGCAACAATTCTATGCCAAAATTAAATTTCCTAAGTTCCAATTTGTTTAAACTTTGTTGATATTATGGACCAAAGTGAAAATTTAGTCAAATTCATTGATACGGAAAATATAGGTCAAGGTGACATAATTCTGGTATGGATGTAGGTTACTACAAAGATGTAACCAATTACCAATCATCATCTGTCCATGGCATGTAGGTGTTGAGATATAGTGGAAACAAAAAAAAAATTTATTAAAAAAAACTAAGTCCAACAAATGGCAAAATACGGAACTAGAGGCTCAGACACTGAGCCTGTATCGCTCACCTGACAAAATGCTGAAGCAGGGTTTTCAATGTTCTGCATGGTGGCCATGTTTTTTATGTGAATTTCCCATAGGGCCAAAATAAACTATGTTCTGTGCTGGTGGCCATGTTTTTCATTGGATCGGAATGAAATGAGCAATCTTTGTTAAGGACCTTCAGTTCATCATTCTTGTAAAGTTTGGTTGAATTTGCTTCAGCGGTTTCAGAGCAGAAGAAGAAAATGTGAATTTTCCCATAGGGTCCAATGTTAAACCTAAGTTCTGCCGTGGCGGCCATGTTTTTTATCAGATCGGAACAAAATGAGCAATCTTTGTAAAGGACCTTCCATACATCATTCCTGTAAAGTTTGGTTGAAATTGCTTCAGTGGTTTCAGAGGAGAAGATGAAAATGTCAATTTCCCATAGGGCCAATGTTAAACTATCTTCCGTGCTGGCGGCCATGTTTTTTTTTATCGGATCAGAACGAAATGAGCAATCTGTGTTCAAGACCTTTAGTACATCATTCCTGTAAAGTTTGGTTGAATTTGCTTCAGTGGTTTCAGAGGAGAAGAAGAAAATGTGAATTTTCCCATAGGGTCCAATGTTAAACCTAAGTTCCGCTCTGGCGGCCATGTTTTTTATCGGATCGGAAGGAAATGAGCAGTCTTTGTAAAGGACCTTCCATACATCATTCCTGTAAAGTTTGGTTGAATTTGCTTCAGTGGTTTCAGAGGAGAAGATGAAAATGTGACTTTCCCATAGGGCCAATGTTAAACTATGTTCCGTGCTGGCGGCCATGCTTTTTCTGGGATTGGAACGAAATGAGCAATCTTTGTTAAGAATCTTTAGTTCATCATTCCT